>OY744519.1:52640947-52645947 GCA_963556195.1 Sepiola atlantica
TCTTACAGAGATGCGAAGACACATTGAAAAGCGAAAGATTTTGCTGACGCTCGTAGCAAAAATAGCGGCTACGTAAGACAAGACCTCCGCGAAACACATTGTCTAAACCGTTTGTTAAAAAGTGTCTCGAGTGAAAAGAAGCAATCGATCGCCATTCCAATATTGAAAGACAATAGCTTTTCTGGTCAGCAATTATTTATTGCTTCAACGACAAATTAATAAAGAGAAAAGGTATGAATAGCTTTGCTGCCTAAATTACAAATGCGTCGATATTTTCAATTAGATGATGATGATGATGATGATGATGATGATGATGATGATGATGATGATGATGATGATGATGATGATGATGATGATGATGATAACAATAACAATAATAATAATAATAAATTAAAAGAAGAAGAAGAAGAAGAAGAAGAACAACAACAACAAGCTCAAAGAAGAGACGCACGAAAATACCTGGAGATGGCTACGAAAAGGCCACTTGAATAGAGAAACCGGATCGCTACTAACAGCCGCACAGAACAGCGCGATTGGGACGAACTATATTAAAGTCAAAACTCTTATTCTTTTAGTAAGAGTTAGCCTAATTTCTTTTATTTATGGTTCAGAGTTTATTTACAACTACTTTTTTCATTCTTTTCCTTTTAAAATAAAGTTGGGTTATTGACCTATTCATTTTTTTCGGTACGCCTGGCTCCGTTCTTACAACAAATAAGGGTGTCATTTTAGCTTATATACTGAACCTAAAAAAATAGGCGTTGTTATTAAAAACATTTTTAAAATATTTACAAAACAAATTTTAATTAATAGATCTTGGACAACACTGGGTCGGTACACCTAGTAATAGTAATAAACTGAAATTGCTAAAAATCACATAATTTGACACTTTATCGCCATACATGTATGGTGTTACTACACAAAGTTGTCTTGAAGGATTAAAGAGGATGGAATTATGTGACAATAAAGAGGAACACTCACCATCAGGAAAAAGAATGAGGTGCTTTGCATGTCGTATGTAGATTTAAAAAGGGCTTCTCTTCATAGGTGCAGGTGTTTATGGTGGTCTGATTTGCATATGTGGATATCAGGTGATATAAATGAAGAGGACAGCTGGGAAGGATGAGAAGCGATTTTGGATTGGAGAGAGAAAGGCAGAGAGAAAGTGGGTTGCACGAAATTTTGTTGGAAATTGAATGAGTCAAAACTTTAGGAGAAAAAGGCAGAAAGTGGGTTGCACGAAATTCGGTGAATTACAGTCAAAACTTTTTTTTTAATTCTTTTATTTTTCTGGCACAGTTAGTTAACAAGCTATCTCAGCCAGTCAGTCTTCTACTGGAAGGGCGCAGAGAGTACTGGAACATCGGGGCGACTTGTTGACACTCAAATTCCATTCCAGAGAAGATCAATGGTCGTTATTAGCTAGAAATCAATGGAAAATGTCCGTTGCCATAACGCAAAATTATTTCCAACGATTATCGAAAGAGCTGGAAAACTGGGGAGACTTGTTTGTTATTCACACACTAGACATCAGTAATTGTTATTGTCAGTGGACAATCACTGATAATGACTTGTGTGAAAACTCCTAGTTAATAATAATAATAATAACATCAATAAGAGAACTGAACCTGCAAGAAATCTTATAAACTTTGCGCCCACCCCCACAAAAAAACCCGATGATATCAGCCTCGGCTGGTAGCACACAAGATAGCAGTAAAGGGTCAAAGAGGATAGAAAGGCCGAGGAGGGACAGCACTAACCAGAACTCCACTAGAAGATTGCAGAGAGTACTGGGACATTGGGGAGGTTTACTGCCAATAAAATCCTAGCGTTGCCAGTGATAAATCAATGCCAAATACAAATTCATAGACCCAAAAGAAAATAAAACACGTCCAGGGAACAACATGTGTTATTGCCAGTGAGCGCTCACTGCTATTGACTCTTGTAAAAACTCCTAGTGAGTAAGAATTAATAATGAAAACAGTTAATATTCCTGATTGAACCAAAATCGTAGGCTACTCGACAATTTATTGAAAATGCATTTCTTGTATTTTAATGAATTAAAAAAATATGTATGAAAAGACTGAATGACAAAAAGTCAAGAACACATTCTCTCATGTCTTTTAATACTTCGCTCTCAAATGAAAAGATCACAAATATATGCTATAAACCGAACCAGAATAATATGTAATTATATGTTGCTTTTTTGCTAGGAAGAAAGTGTAGTATCTGTTCCGATGGATACTGCACCCTATAGACCGGTGTCGTCTTGTCCCTCGGGGCTTGATTCCGCTGGTCTGTGGGTTTGTCCTGTGCAGTTCTAGGAGGTCCACCCTCCCAGGCTTTCTTTGGGGAGGAATAAGTTTATTGCTTACTGCCTGAGACGCCCCTACCGGGGAATGACGACGGGGCTGCCCAGGCAACTTTTAATGGACAGAGTGCTCATTTCTCGGGCGCTGGCTTTTCAAGCCCCGCTTTCCTGGCCCATATCTGAACAGTGAATTAATGAAGACCACTCGACTGACGAGTTAAACGAGCTGGAATAAAAGGAAGCAGGTAATAAATCAGACAAGTACTTATAGAAAAGACTGAGACTAGCAACATAACGTCTGTGAGAAATCAGGTGCTGAGAAAAAGAAAGGGTGGGGGCCACCCAAATTACAGATATACTGGAGAAACCGGTGAATTAATACCTCTTACCAATGAATATAGGAGGTTAAGTTATCTTAAAATTTCCTATGAAAATGGACACGAATACTTATAAGAAGTTTAAATTAAATAGTATTTCCTCTTGTTACTAAGATGGAGTATTGTTGCCACACCTGGGGCAATGTTGCTCAGAGCAGTCTTTCTCGCCTCAGAAGAGTACAACATCGATATCGCAATCTAGTGGGGGTGATCTCTTCTTTCCCATCAGCCCATTTCTTACAAAAGATACGTTGCTGGTCTTTCTCTCCTCTATCGCCATGTCCTTAGGTGTTCGGTTGAGCTTCAATCACTGGGCCCTCTTTGTAAGACATTCACAGCAAGAATTCGTCTAGCCACCACAACTGCAAAGAACTCTCTCTTCTTCCTCCGTGTGTCTAGAATTAAACGATATTTCTATAGACATAATTTTTTTTCCAAGAATTTCACATCTGTATGACACATTATTACGGGACTGATTCCCTAAAATACACAACTTGGTCGTCTTCGAATCCAATGTCAATATTCTATTGATAGTTTTGAGTAAACGGCCTTTCTCCACGGAGTTGTGTCTGTTTTTTGTATCCCTTTTTGGCTAGTTTTCTGATTTCACTTATGTGATTTATCGTTTCGTCTTTTTTCCACCGATTCTGCATTCTGATCGCGTTGTTTTGAACGGCTGTCACTAGTGTTTCTGTTTCTCTTCTCAAATGCCCTTTTCTGAGCAATATCATTGTGTCTTCGTGCATCTCTTCGTTGGTCAGTCTTATAAATCGTTCATGTAGCCGATTCTCTTCCCAGTTTGTTTCTCTTGCTTCTTTGTTTCCAGTTCCATTAACTTTTGTATTGTTTATTCTGATATAATTTTTTTGCTGCGGTAATCTGCCTTTCTCTACTTTGTGTTATGTATTTTCTAATTCTTTTATGTATTATATTTTTATTTATTTCATCGTTATTGATATAATTGTATCCTCTTCCAGAATATATGTTCTCAAAGAAAGCGTTGGGGAGCCTAATGAGTAATAAATATATCCAGAAATGCCTCAAACAAATCAATCACAAAAGTTGGTCGATAAAGTGAGATTCACGCCTACAGAAGACAGGTCATAGTTATACCTTTAACGCCAGAGATTTAAAATACGCAAACTCATACCGTGTTTCCTCGAAAATAAGACAGGGCTTATATCAATCTGCACTCCAAAATATAACGCGGGAACTTACTTTGGAGATATTGTTATGATCGAATCATAGGATTCGTTTACCGACCATTTGGAGAAAGGGGGAAGAGTGCGCGAGCGAGCCTTGCCCTTGTCCGATCATTTAGAGAAAAGGGGACGTAAGCGAACGAGCCCAGTCCGCCTGACACAACTACTAAGAGAAGAGGAAGGTGTACATGAACAACGGTGACCACGGCGTGCTTGGCCCTTTCTTTCACTTTTCATCCTTCGCCAAGTTGATACCGGATGTAGGCATAAACCCTTTCGCTTACTTGTTTCAAAGGAGTGGCCCGGAAAAGGAATATAAAACAATAAAGAAGGATACGAGTGGTCATAGTGTACAGTATGCTACTTCCCGGTCCAAACACCACGACGGGAAACTAAAGGATGTGCAATAAGAAGTCAGTTAGAGAATATATTTCGAAGCGTTCGCTCGGTCGAGAAACCTCTCTTACGAAAAACTTGGATTCGTTTGCTAACCGGGTTTGAAGATGGAATCGTCTTTTTCTTTCTACTAACGTGCGATTTAATAAGGACAAGTGGGATATCGACATATCCCCGAGCTAAGTAAAGAAACCTCTCATCTCTCTCCATACATATCCGCACATTGGCCAACAAACCTTTTCCCATTTTTATGTTGACACACACATTGCACCAGATTTCGTTTAAACAATAATACGTCTATCTCCTATCCTCCGAGGATCACATTTCTAAAATAAAACTTTTTTCAATACGGGTCATGACAATATTTTATTTTCATGAAATCGAAAATTACGATTTTTTTTAATGAATTACGAAAAATGATCTACATATATTTACCATTAACATGTTTTGTTTTTCAGTCACATACTGATTAATATTATTTTATTAATATCATTTTATTAATATTAGTTTATTAATATTATTTTACCCAAACACAAAATTACCACATTTCAAAATTCCAACATTGTTTACGGGTACTCAAATTTCTGCAGAAAGAATTGTCGAATAACAGAAGTGCTCATTAAATGAGAAGTTCTCATTCTTGTGGCCTGATCGTAAGTGCTTAGAAAGGATTTAAGTAAAGGATTTAAGTAAAGTGAAAGCTGTCGGAAATGG
>OY744519.1:52650947-52680947 GCA_963556195.1 Sepiola atlantica
TGCACAATGCTCTACACCCAAAAGACGATACGGACAGACTCTACATAAAAAGAAATGATGGGGAAGGGGATTGGTAAGTATAGAAAAGTGTGTGGAAGACTAAAAAAGAGCTGGAGAAATACATAACTCAAAACACAGAAAGACTAATCACCGCAGCAAGAGACACCGTTCCAACAAGCAACTCTAGAAGCACTGAAACCAGAAACAAAAAGACAAGAAAAGAAAAGTGGGAAGAAAAACAACTACATGAACGCTTCATAAGACTGACAAGAGAAGAAACCAACAAAAATAGCTGGGCATGGCTAAGAAAAGGGCACTTGAAAAGAGAAACGGAATCTTCACTGATGGCTGCACAGAACAATGCGATTAGGACAAACTACATTAAAGCTAAAATAGATAAAACCCAGGAAAACAGTAAATGGAGACTGTGTGGACAAAGAGACGAAACAGTAAATCATATAATAAGTGAATGCAGAAAACTCGCCCAAAAAGAATACAAGAACAGATATGACTGTGTGGGGAAAGCAGTACACTGGGAACTGTGCAAACAATTGAATTTCGAATACGTAGACAAATGGTACAAACATAAACCAGAAACACTACTGGAAAATGAAAACCACAAAATTCTCTGGGACATGGATATACAAACAGATAAACTCATACAAGCAAGGAGACCTGATTTTATTATAATCGACAAGAAAGATAAATCTTGCAAAATCGTAGACTTCGCCGGTCCAGCAGTCCACAGAGTGAAGATCAAAGTGACGGAAAAACGAAGCAAATACACAGAACTAGCCAGAGAACTGAAAGGAATACGGAGCATGAAAAAAGTCAGTATAATACCAATAATCGTAGGAGCACTAGGAACGATCAAAAAAAAACTGGAGAAAAGACTAGAAGAAATTGGTATCAAAGGGACCATCGAAACCATACAAAGGACGACAATGATCAAAACAGCTGCAATCTTAAGGAAAATCCTTGAATGCGGAAACCAACCTGCATACGCTACAAAATACCTTTTGTAGCGTCACACGGAATTTACAACAAGAAGAAAACAAAACCACACGAAGAACACCACAACACGAACCAAGGGACAGAAACTGCAAGAAAAATCCCTTCATAATCCCCCCCCCCACCGCCTAATGAATTACACCGGCCTCAGCTAACACCACACAAAAATGAACCAATAAACAGAAATTACAAGAAACACCATAAACTCCCCCCTTCCCTCCTCCCACCTCTCAAAAATGGTGCCGGCCTAGGCTGACACCAGACAAAATATTTGTAGAGAGTCGAGGAGAATGAGAAGACCGAGGAGGGACAGCACAAACCAGACCTCCACTGGAAGAGTGCGGAGAATGCTACGACCTTGGGGATGCTTATTGCCACCCAAATCCCAGAGAAGACCAATCCTCCTTACCAGCGAGAAATCAATGGTAAGCGGCTGTTGCGATACCGCAAGGTTATTTGCAATGACTATCGGAAAGAGGTGAAAAATACTGGAAATATGGGGAGGCTTGTTGTCACTCAGACTCCCGGAAATACAACTGGTTGTTGTCGGTGAGCAATCACTGACGATGATCTGTGTGAAAACTCTTAGTGAGTATAAATAATAATAATGCCTAGGCGTCGTTCAGTCTTGTGAGACAATGGATACCCCCTGTAAGAGTGGCTGCGCATGTAATTGTGAAGCAAGGGTTGTGCAATCTGCAACCACAACTTTCCTGAGTCGGCACTGCATGATTCCAATCGCAAGGAGAAATCCAGGACGACTGGAAACAATGCTGAGATAAGTGGAGAGCACGTACAACACCTGGTAGTCCGTATATTATTATTATTATTATTATTATTATTATTATTATTATTATTATTATTGTTATTGTTATTATTATTATTATTATTATTATTATTATTATTATTATTATTATTTTTATTATTATAAATGTGTGTGAAATTATATCAATTTATTTTATTTTGATCTTTTAAGAAATATTAACAATATTTACAATATTTCTGTTTCATGTGAGACTAAACATATATAGATTTGTTAAATGACGTGCGTGTGTGTGTGTGTGTGTGTGTGTGTGTGTGTGTGTGTGTGTGTGTGTGTGTGTCCCTTTCTGGTGACTGTTTTGATCTTCAGACCATAATATGATCGTAGACAGCGTGAAAGTACTATAACATTTTTTTACGGTGTTTTGATTTCCATTTCTGTTGTTCATATTTATTTGTGCTCCGTCCCAGATTTTACCATCACCACCCTTTTTCCATAACGAGTGCAATTCGCAAACACAATGAGTACTTTCTCATTTATCAACCGCCGGTTTGGGAGTTACGGCTACTCTTTGATCACACTAACAATATAGCAGTGGAGTCACACAATTCCTGTACTCACCCACGCAGACATTTGTGTGGGGTCTCACATGAAAGGACACAAAAGAAAGAAAAATAATGGCAACCAATCGAGCGCATACCCCCGCCACGGCCCGTCAGTCAACCACAACCACTAACGCTTACACGGTTGAAGTTATGGGTTTAGAGACGTTTTAATTTCTTTACGAAAGGATCTTTAGATGGTTGAAATGCGACCCGGGTTCTTTTCCATTTAATGACCGCCACGTGACATTTTCCCCGTAGTATCTGTTGGTTTGTTCGTCATGACATCACCCTTCAAGCCAGTACCTCCTCCTAATTGGGGAGAGGAAATGTAGTATATTTTCATTCATCATGGTATCATCCTCCCAGACATTATCTCCCCCTTTGAAACGGGTAGTGTAGTATTTGTTCTATTGTCATGAAACCATAATCTCAGGAATTACCTCTTCCTTTCGGAGAGGGTAGAGTTAGGGGCAGTGTAGTATATGTTCGTTCATCATGATATCATTCTCTCAGGCATTACCCCCTCTTTTGGGAGGGCAATGTAGTATATGTTCGTTCGTCATGATAGCATCTTACCACACATTACATCCTACTTCGAGTGGAGTAGTGTAGTATCTGTTTTGTTGTCATGAGACCATCACGTAGGGAATTACTTCCTCCTCTTGGGGCACTAGGGTTAAGTTAAGTTAGGGTTAGGGTTAGGGGTAGTTTAGTAACAAAATTTCCATTAATGGCGGGCATCAGACGGAAAAGATCTGCGATCAGCCTGTGATAATCTGTTTAATTTTGTGTAATGTACGTATGTTTTGTGTTATGTACGTATGTTCTGTGTAATTTGCGTATATGTTGTGTCATGTACGTATGATTTGTGTCATGTACGTATGATTTGTGTCATGTACGTATGTTTTGTGTAATGCACGTATGTTTTGTGTCATTTACGTATGTTTTGTGTAATTTACGTATGTTTTGTGTTATATACGTATGCTCTGTGTAATTTGCGTATATGTTGTGTAATGTACGTATGATTTGTGTCATGTACGTATGTTTTTAAATAAATCAAATTCAAAAGTAAAACCAAGACTAACTCGTGCTTTCGTACTTCCTCGCGACTACGTTATAAGAAAAGCTAAATACGAAGACCTTAGAACAATGTGTTATAGGCAGAGGATAATTCCTATTGAATTTCATGGTTCGAGCTGCAATAGCCTAAAAGTCGATAGTGGACTGACAGACAGGTAAATATAGACACGTCTTTTATGTGTTTGTCAACGAACAATGTTTTACTTATTAGACCTAGGACCGTGACATCTTGTAAAAACATTACCCTACTTATGCAAATTATTCTAAAGGGTCATATTTGTTTCCTAAAAAGGATACATATTTTTAAGGTGTCGAGGGAACGCTTTAAAATATTCACCTCTGATTTTAATGACAATTAAACTATAGTCAATTACACTGAATTAAATAGATTCTCAAATTCTTAGTGGGCACACAAACGGACAGACAGACTCTGACCAAATATTCAAAATAACATAGTATTCGAAGCCCAAGTAAGATCTCCTCGGTTTGGCTACATATCTATACTAGGAATCGTGCACCTTCTCTTAGTGATGTTACATCAAGTAACAGCACTTAGCTGGATACTCCACTAGACTAGATAAATTCTTGTCCTGGAATCCGGTTAGACCAAGAGACCAAAATAAATTTTTACTCTAACATAATCAACTGGGAAGAAGAAATTTGATGTTCTTAACTTCTTTACAAACTTACCGCTTGAGAGATAAGGGAGAACTTTAATGGAACACTCGAATATCTATGTATCTCATATAGATATTAAGTGTAAGCCCCAAAAAGGAGCCCCTTGATTTCTGAGAACTTCGACTGAAGTAAAATGAAACAAAAAAGCACAAGTCTCTCGTATTATTATAGATAAACAGTTCGATTTAATAACAGTTACTGTTATGAGAATCCATATTGATTCTTCTGTTTATTTAGCACCTCTAAATAAAATATATCTAATTTTGTTCTTTTTGTTCGTTATTCAAATCGGCCATATATAAACGCTAAGCGACTAAAGTTCGACAATTCTTTGAATACGATCAAAAGGTCACCAACCTTTAAAGACCGACCTGTTGGCATGAAGAAAAAGATGATGATGAGAAACTCTCAGAAAGGTTACAAGTCATATGATCACATGACATGTGGTGTATGTATTCAAAGTTATTTAAAAAACTAGAAGACTTACCTGGTGTTGCCCGAGTTAGAGTGTAGCATCATACGCGACATTATTTTAAGGAGAGGTTGCTTTAACAACAACCCTGGTGTTGCCAGCTAGGTGCCTTACCCATTGAGCTATTCAGATATATATTAATACTCTTAAACTAACGCTTATAAATAAATAAATTTCATTGTGTAACATGTTAGAAAAGTGTCTTTAGCTCCTTTAAGGGGCAGCTAGAGACGCAGAACTACTTCCACTGTGTTCATATGCAAATTGTGCATGTGAATATACTTATATTTATTGGAACACTCCTTAGTATGTATTCGTTTTTCGGGACAGACATGCACACAGACATGGAGGTGTTCTTCTTTATTATATATAGATATATAGATCTAGGTATATAGAGAGCGATAAAGAGATGGAGAGGGGGATCGGACAGGCAGACGGAGGGGCGCTGCCTACTAAATATACCAAAATTCTTTACTGATATTTTATCATATTAAAAAAGAAAAATATATTCTTTGATTGCATTTAAAAATAACCGCGGTAGGTGGAATCGAAACCGCACACTCGATGTTTTAAATCTGAAACTTTCCCAACTAAACAATTTGTCAAGAAGTTTGTTTTCAAAATAACATTCACAAGAAACATCGGATATTCGTATTTAAATTGTTAAGAAGGTTCTGTTCTTATGGGTCACTTAGAGGTAGGGGTGTGTAGATATTCGATACATAGAGGTAGGGGTGTGTAGATATTCGATACATAGAGGTAGGGGTGTGTAGATATTCGATACATAGAGGTAGGGGTGTGTAGATATTCGATACATAGAGGTAGGGGTGTGTAGATATTCGATACATAGAGGTAGGGGTGTGTAGATATTCGATACATAGAGGTAGGGGGTGTAGATATTCGATACATAGAGGTAGGGGTGTGTAGATATTCGATACATAGAGGTAGGGGGTGTAGATATTCGATACATAGAGGTAGGGGGTGTAGATATTCGATACATAGAGGGCAACGTAGAGATTCCGAACCGCTTACATTGTCTTCTCCGGATAAGTTTTTACTTGCTATATGAATTTCATCAAAATAGGATATACTTGAATTTTTAAAGGATGTTCGCCCCCCATAGCTCTCTTAGGTTAGGAGTGCACTTAAAGATTTCCGACTACTTACATTGTCTTCAACAGAAGATTTTATAAATATGATTTAAATTTTATAAAAATAGAATATATTTGAAGTTTTTTAGGGTTATGGCCTCAAATTCCTCTTAGGGTGCATTTAGCGATTCGGGAATACTTCCATTATTTTTCACCGGTAAATTTTACATAAGAATACACCTTTAGACTTTATGTAGATTCTCTAATCTTTCTTAATATAGGAAACTCACACATACACATTAAGTTTTATATAGAGAGATTTTTTAAATTAAAATGATCGATTTCTTTGTTTCCATTTTTTATTTATATGTTTCAAATTGAATTGAAATAAGCCGAGATACTTTTTTGGTTGATTATCATTTTCAAATAAAGTATGGTGGGGGTCTATAAGTAAGTTGATCGTTTATGACACGCTTTAAATTTTCGTCAATTTCATTTCACCAACAGTCAGGGGAGCGACATATATTTACAGCTAATTCTTTTAATTAACTAATACATCTACATACATTCAGACAGCAAATCATATTACCGGTCATTGGCATACAGATATACACGCAATTTGTATCACCACACGTATTGCATGCAGTCTTAAATTTTACATATTTATATATAAATTATAAATGTGCTAATACTACTACTTATATATACGCACACCTACACCGAACTGCACATATTTTTTAGTGTTATTTAATTCCCCCACAAAAAAAAGTAAAGTAAGAAACAATTATTAGTAAAATTTATAAGAGGTTAATATTTCAGTTTAGCTCATTACGGGATCCACATGCATGCAAAAGCCGGTTGTCATAGCTTTTAAACCCCCATATATATATATATATATATATATATATATATATATATATATATATATATATATATATATATATATATAGAGAGAGAGAGAGAGAGAGAGAGAGAGAGAGAGAGAGAGAGAATCAAATATGAAACTAAAAGTAAACTTTTAGTAGATAGAACCTATAGTGAAATGGTTTAAGCTCAATATACGAGATAGAGCAATTATAAAGATAGATGAAAGAAGAGTGATAAACATGTACGAATGTCCAGATTTATTTCAAACTTCGATTGGCTTTTCAAAGATCGAAATCTTATCATCAGATGAATTATGCAGATAGATAAGTTGGCTATGGAAAAGCCAAAAAAAGTTAGTGTAAAAAAGATATGGGGTTTGTCCAGTTGGTAATTGTCCGTTGATAAGGTGTCCAATGAAAGGAGATTTAGATGGAGAAGAAAAGTATTCCATGAAGGCAACATGGAAAAGCGTTACAAAATGAAGTAACTCCAATAGTGAGATGTTGAGTTCAAATCGTAGGTGGAGCACACTTAATCTGAATTAATATGAGAAATCGGGCCATTTTAAAAATACTTCCTGGGCCGGAGCTGAATTGTATACAAATGACTTTGGTAGTTAAATAATTAAGCAATTCTAAGAAGAAATCCTTTAGTTAAAAACGAGGCCAAATTTCTTCTCCATCTAAATCTCCTTTCATTGGACACCTTATCAATAGACAATTACCAACTGGACAAACCCCATATCTTTTTTTACACGAACTTTTTTTCAACTCTCCATTCCTAATATTTTTTCAAATGTTGAATTTTGGCTTTTCCACTGCCAACTTATCTATCTGCATAATTCCTCTGATGATAAGATTTCGATCTTTGAAAAGTCTTGGCTTAAAGAAAGAATAATAAACATAATTTTATTACAGAATATACCTTGCATTGAACAATTGAAGTTTGAAATAAATCTGGACATTCGTACATGTTTATCACTCTTCTTTCATCTATATATATATATATATATATATATATATATATATATATATATATATATATATATATATATATATATATATATATATATTCTGACGGTCTTTTTTGTATTAAAATCAAAATAATTAGTAAAAACATTGATACCTACATAAAAACACAACAATCTAAAATAAACAACATCACATGCCATCCAGCGTTGCTGAATTTAAATCGTCAACAACTTCCTGGAAGAATGCGAAAAACGTTCTATGCGCGTTTCTCCGCTGTCTTTTTAAAATTCTCTTCTTTCTCCCGCTTTTTTGTTCATTTGCTTTTGACACCTGAGGATGATTAGACAAAGAATCGAAAACGTTCGTGAAACCTGTGAAATCTATGGAACATTTATCAATTTTTTTTTGATTTCGATACAAAAAAAGACCATCAGAAAAATTGAAAAAATAAAAAAGACGAATTCTATTATTTTGTACAATGTTTGCATAAATGATAAAATGCTGCCTATATATATATATATATATATATATATATATATATATATATATATATATATATATATATATATATATATATATATATATATATATGAAGCAATCCAACAAAAGATATAAGCGTCAACTAATATCTTATAATTAGTGAAACATCCGGATAAAAACTGAAGCTCAATATACTGGATAGAGCATTAATATTATAATATAAAATGAAGTAATAAAATAAGGTTTCAATCAAATTTTATTAGAATTCAAAGTTCAAGCAAAGTATCCTTAAGTCCTTAGCTCATGAGTTTTCAAAGATAATTCTTCTCTTCAGATATTACCTGTAGTAGTATAACTGCGGTGATGGTCCTCTGAAGAGAATAATTATCTTTGAAAACTCATGAGCTAAGGACTTACGGATACTTTGCTTGAACTTTGAATTCTAATAAAATTTGATTTACACCTTATTTTATTTCTTCATTTTATATTATAATATATATATATATATATATATATATATATATATATATATATATATATTATACACGGCAGTGTGTGAATAATATGTTTACGGTCAACATTTACCCAATCGTGACCAATTCTTGGGCTTGTCGTTAATTCAATTTTCATCCAAACTTGATGCGTTTTTTTGCACTAGAATTGACTAGCCCCAAGCCTTTTTGAACATAAAGAAATTTAAATTTGGTCTAGTAGAAAAAAAGTTATTCAAAATATGTGTTAAAATATGTTTGGTCATCGGCGTGTAGGATAACGCCCCCCCCCCATTGACTTTGAATAACCATAACTTTTTTTTATTTAAAACAAATATTTATTTCTTTTATATCCAAAATGTAGCAAACACCACAAGGAATCTAAAAATATAGATATCTCGAAAGGAGTTTAAGATATGGAAGGGTTGAGCAGCTTAAATTGACAAAAATGCCAATTAAGTAACGCTCCTCATGCCCTTTAACTCGACATAACTTTTTAAATTATAAATATAATTTAAAGATAGAAAAAAAGAAAGATAGAACTCAATGAGCTGATTCTAAATATGTTAGTATTATAAAGATTGGTACCATCGAAACAGAGCTGTGTCGCTTGCAGTTAAAAAAAAAATTAAAAAATGATAATTGACCTTTGAAGGTAATTTTTTCAGGAAAAAGGCCCCAAAAAGTAAAACTGAAAACTAAAGCCACACTTTTAGATAAAAGAAAGCCAAAACATTGCCAAATTGAAAATTCTTTTTATTAATGAAGAAAATGAAGAAAAATTAAATTGGCTATATTGGGTATGTTGAAGATGTTAACCTTCAAATATTTGTATTTTTTTCTATTAGTTTCGTAGCGGTGAAAGCAAAGATGTTCCCTATGAAATTGAAACTGTGGGCTTTTTATATATGCTTTTTGTGCAAAATTTTAAAATTTTAAATAATTATTGCTCTAAATAAATAATACTTTCTACAGTATACACATTAATTTTTATATCTTACTGGAAGGCTTTAAAGAATGTTCGAACATGTTATATTTAAATAATTGTTAATACATTTGTAGATAGATGCCCTCAGACCCCCTCCCCATAACAAAAATGAGATTATCCTTTTTTCAAGCGATTACGTGTTGTGAAAGAAAAACAATTATTTCAGAATTTAGAGTTTTGCATATAAATTTAACGTAAAATTATCACATATTTCCGGCTGATCGCTATCGGGGTAGCGTTTCAAGAGCATATAACCTTCTTTTTTTTTTGCAAAGGGATATAAATTGTGTTGTTTTTTGGAGGGGGAATAAAAAAAATCCATTAATCCTACCACTAACCCTAAGTCCATGTGGAAACAACCCCCCCCCCCCCAAAAAAAAATTACTTAACTCTATTAATAACCTTAAGTCCAGGTGGCAACCCAAAAGATTAAACTAGAACGGTTACATACTTTCTTGGCCTTTTGGCTAGGAGCAAAATGTAGTATCAATTTTTGTATAATTTTGTATTTTTTGTGCAAATAGATATTGCAAAGTGTCGTATCTATTCTGATACTACACTTCATCTTTTCTGTCCTCGGTCAGTGAAGGAGAAATCTTTCTAAATTAAGGCAATTTTAATTTTTCTTACAATTCAGAGTTTCCTTTTTATAGATCTGCATTTTACACGCATTATAAACCAACCTTATGTTTACCTCAGTGCAACGGAAAATTCGGCAAAGAAAAATTCGGCAACGGAAAATTTGACAAAGGAAAATTTGGTAATTATGAAATAAATATGTATTCAGAGATTTACATGTTTTAGATTTGTTGTTAATATCCAGTTAACTTTTTGTGTTCTTTTTTATTTCAAGTAGTCCATAAATACTTGGATAGTGAAGTGTTGGTTTCGTATTTTTATTATGTATATAAAACCTTCTCTTAAATATGGTTGCCGTCGTTCCTATATAAAAATTATTTTCCATAGGGTTTTCTTTTGTAGATATGGGTGCAAGATATACCACTGAGATTGATAGGCATTCTTTTTGTAAGGGAAAATCATCAACGTTTTTACAATTACGCTGGTTTTGGTTTATATTATTAATAATATCTATGTTTTGTTTATATTTTTTATAATATTTATGTTTTGTTTCTTGTCCGGTTATCAATATTTACATCGTTTTTTTATTATTTAAAAATTGTGTTTTTTAATAGTTTTTGTAAATTAATACTACAATTATAGCTTAGTTTCAATGTATTTAAATAGAATAGTTTATGTAAATTGCTATTGTTGATTAGTTTTAAGAAGTGATGTCATAGTTTTTATTTAAACATTTGGATTAATAGGGATATAAACCAAATTCTTTTCTATATTTTTATTTCGATCTATTTCTAGTTCTTTCCGGTTTCTTATAGGTAGTATTAGCATTTTATATTCACTGTTTCTTGGGACCCGTTATAAATATTTTTATGTTATTTTTTTTAAATGTGTTCATTAGAAGAGTTATTAATTATTCTACTTTTTATGGATTTTGGAATAATTGATGTTGGATAATTTCAAAGTTGATGTATATATATAGGGTTGGAATTTCTTTTCATGTATGACTTATAAACACCTTATCTTGGTTAAGCATGGTTAGGACATCAACTTGTTTACTATTTGTAGTTAGTTCTATTTTAATTGTATTTTTTATTTCACTGTATATATTTTTCTAATTTTGTCATATTTGGCGTTAGTACTATCGCTAACAATCAGTAAACCATCATCCCTGTTGAGACCTAAATAATCTACATCTATTTATTGCACTAACAATGAGATTAAAACGCCAAAAATGCATTCATAATATACTTATCATGCCTATACGATCGATGTCCTACGGTTAACTAATCTGCAAATTGTTTTGCAAAAGAACATCTCATTAATTAACTATTCGTTTTTATTGTTTTCTAATTCAATGATTGTTTTCATTTTATTATAACATATACTTCTGTTTACGAATATTTTTATATCGTGTATAAACTAAAAATAAAACCCTCACCGACCAAATAAACATACACACAACGCGGGCAAACAAAGGAAACGCGACAGTGAGAATCCTACCTCAACATTAATTTCATTGCGAAATTAAATTCGACCATGATGCGTTTCAGTTCATTCGTAAACAAGTCCTTTCCGTTCAATTTACTTCTGGTACTTCTGGTTGTGATTCTTGGTTTCCCTAATTTTCCCAAGCAACGCTGGGAATCGGGTCCCGCGAGTTATTTAATGAAATTCATTTGTGGATGTCACTGAGAAGAAAATAAAAATGCAGTGCTCTGTAAAAGGATTGAACTCACAGCGTTCAGATTATGAGACTTTTGTGTTTAATA
The DNA here is from genome assembly GCA_963556195.1 of Sepiola atlantica. Classification (NCBI taxonomy): domain Eukaryota; kingdom Metazoa; phylum Mollusca; class Cephalopoda; order Sepiida; family Sepiolidae; genus Sepiola; species Sepiola atlantica. The sequence continues at coordinate 52,662,793 of OY744519.1, forward strand.
TATTTCTTTCGCCACTTGTCCCATTCGCCCTTCATTGTAACCTGTTACATCCTGTTCGGTAGTGATCGGACGGACGGGAGGATGCATACATACATTTTATTCTTAGGTTCTTTAGCTTAGAATACATTTTGAGTTTTTATAAATAAACAATCTTTTATTCCCAATAAAAAAAACAACAAAAGGACAAGGAAAACATAAAAGATGCCGAACTCCCGCAATATATATATATATATATATATATATATATATATATATATATATATATATATATATATATATATATATATATATATATATATATATATATATAATCGAAAGTAACAATAAGTCGATGTCAACAATGCAAACTGAAGTCGTAAGAGATGCCAACATGTTTACAGTAGAAGACAAAAGAAAGTCGTGGGCCTTTTCTTTTTTTTTCTTTACGCACGTGACAAACCCAAAAATGTTGTTCGCCAACAAACGAGAAGGAAAAGAATTTGACGTATGAGATTTTTTTTTTGAATAACGTCAACAATTTATTGCTGTTGCGGCTTTACGGTCCGAAAAATTATCATCGTTTCAATTTTATATAAATACTAGAAGAACACCCGTCCCTAAGTCAAGTAAAATAAATTATTCGAACGGAACAGTTTTACAACACCTTCACGTCACCTTAAAAAGATTAAAAATAATGATTTAATGATACTAAACCTTATCTCTAGAATCCGTTTTCCAATTTTGATCAAAATCCATTACATGAGTTCTATTCTAGAAAATATTTCAAATTTAAGGATTAAGCTTAAGGTGTCTTAAGAAGAAATAGAAATTCAGGGAATTTTTAAATATTTTGATTTTCAATGGTAGGTTGTACTTATATTACTCCTAAAATTCTTTAAAATTAAAATAAAAAACTGAAATTCAGGGAATATTTATTAATTGATGTCGAATACTTATTGTTAAAATTTCACAAAAATCGGAGGTATCTGAATTTTCGGGAAAGACTTCCACCCCCTTTTTACCCTCATCCCATTTGCATGGAAGTGAATTAAACTAAATATAGCCACGTTACCAGAAGTTGCATTTCAAAATTAATAATGTTTGTTTAACTAGTGAGTAATCCTGTATATACAAATTTATATATTCGTATACATCTACCGTTATAAAATAGCGATATAATACATCTTTTTTATGATAATAACGTAATAGTAGCGGTACCATGGAAACTGCACGGTTATTTACCTACCAACTTTTTTTTATCGTACAAATAATTGCCAGCTAAATATCATTTATTTATATATTATAAAACGAATATCACATTTAAGTCGATGTCAACGGCAGAATTCTATTGATTGCGTAGTATTCGATTTTGGAACAATTCATTTTGAAATGAGTAAAATCTATCATTTTAAATGTACAAGCGTATTAGTATACAGACTGATGTCTTGTGGACACGAGTCGATGTGAATGGGTGCTCTCCAAGATTTTTTTTCGATAACGAGCTGATCCGTATCGAACCGCCTGTCACTTCAGTCCGGTCTCTCTCTAACTCTCTCTCTCTCTCTCTCTCTCTCTCTCTCTCTCTCTCTCTCTCTCTCTGCAACCCGGTTAGTAACATGGGCACATTATTTTTTGTAAACATTACCATGTAGGGGGTGCGACAACCCAAACCCGCCCTCAAAACTTTTAAGCTCTTAAACTAATAACTTTGAAATATATATTCTAAAAATACAGTGAGTATTGATTTACTCCTCTCCAGGAGTTAGGCACAAGGCCAGTTTTTATCTTACTCCCACAAGTAAGATGTGACTCAAGGTCGGGTCGGGAAAGTGGGGTTTAAAAATTGCCTGGGCAGCCCCGTCGGCATTCCCCGGTAGGGGTGCCTCAGGCAGTAAGCAATAAACTTACTCCTCCCCAAAGAGGGGAGGCAAAGCCTGGGATGGTGGACCTCCTAAAACTGCACAGGACAGACCCATAGATCAGCGTAAATCAAGCCCCGAAGGGCAAGACAATACCAGTCTATGGGGTGCAGTATCCATCGGAACAGATACTACACTTTGATCTTAGCCAAAAGGCCAGGGGCGAGTAAAAATACAGTGAGTAACATGAACACATTATTATAAAATCCTATTACTAAAAATTCTTCCTCCTCGATTAGGGTTTTGGATATGACAAAAATAGTGTATGAATTTAAATGTCCTTTGGGAGACTGTGTCTCTGATAGTGAAGAAAAAAGCATATACATAGGCTTGACCACCACAACCTTGTCGAGGAGGTTAACTATGCACGTATCTGACACCAGCGATATCGCCCAACACGTAACAAACCAACATTCTTACCCTCACTCTCACTTCCGAAAACTTATTGAAGATAACATCTCTAGTTTATAGCACACAACTAACAAACAAAAACTATATATATTAAAACAAAAAAAAAAACATCAACGAAATAAATTTCAATAATAGTGTAGCAGTTACCTCCTCCTTTCAAAACATAACTACACCGGTTTGCCGGTAGGTGTCGCTTTTTCACCGACAGGTGGCACTGTAAAGCGACACCAGAGTTATCTGCCCTTCTGACTATAAAAACCGTTGCAAACGGAAAATCCATCTCTCTTCTTCACCGACCAGACTCGGCAGAACAACGCTGGCACCAGCGCTCCGTTTCACTCGCCTTTTGGCCTCGACAGGACGACGCTGACACTAGCGTTCCGTTTCACTTTTCTCTTCTGGTCGATTGGCCTCGGCAGAAGGACGCTAATACACTAGCGTTTCGCATCACGCTTTTCTCTTTTTCTTTTCAACTAGCATCGGCATAACAACTACCAACACACGTGGTCAAACAACGGTAAGAGTTCTCAACTCATTTTCTTTGTATACGGCTTTTAAAGACTTTCTACACGCCGGATTCATTTCTTCTTATACCTTTTTCAAGAACTGTTTTTCCATCGACACACATGCATACATCACACACTTCACCATTCCACGTACACATACGTTCAATAAACGTTATTTGAACTACTTCATTTTGTTTATTAATTATTACTCTGTCTTTGCATGCAACATTGCTTGATTTACTGAACACGTCCATAATCGGGGGAACACGACCCTCGATCTGAACAATAGTAACAACATACTAAAATGTCTATAATACTAACATAAGTACCTTATTAATACTGTAACTTACACGTGATTGTCAGAAAAGAAAAAATGGCCTATAAATATCTAAGCACAATGTTCTTTACTTGATAACGACCTCTGAAGATTGATCCAGATGGATTTGAAAGTACTAGAGTTATAACTTAATATGTGCGGATACGTCGGCCAGTTCTCGCTTGAAACAAGGAACTACATAAGGAAATTATAAAGAATAAAGACAAAAATATGCAGAGATAAATTTTCCGTTTTATTGAACGAAATATGTTTATAAGAAAAAATGCTGCCTATACATATATAAATATAAATATATATATATATATATATATATATATATATATATATATATATATATTTGTGTGTGTATAAAATCAGTTTATTTAAATGTAGATGAGCAAGTTAACATGCTAGTAGAAATAAGGATACAAACACATCATTAAAACCGGACCAAGATATTTCAGTCGATAAGTTCGACCATATTCATTTGGTGATTTGGCTTTATAAAACAAAACTCAACATTTTTATACGGTATAGGAAGAAAAACATACAGGGAGGGGAATGGCGGTAGGGAGTGGGAAGCAATAGATGTTGTGTGCAGTAGGTACGTGAGAGGATAAGAAAGAGGTTTCAAGCTGAGAGAGGGTATCCATGCAGAAAATACTGAGTTTACTTGAGTTTTAATAATAAACCGCGTGCTGGCTTTCGTCGCCCATATTTTGATCTATGAGAGAAGTGGGTGGTCTTCTTGGGAGAAATTCGCTGTTTTGTTTTGTTTTATTTTATTATTTTTCTTTTCTAGTAATTTATTGCTGGAGCTAAAAAGTCTCAAAACATAATAATTAAGAAAAGAAAAGAAAAAGAAAATGAATGGTCTCTACCTGGATCTGTAGAATTCATTCTGTGTTCCCTTACAAAAATGAAATACTTTGCTTTTATTATTATTAATTGATTTTTCTCATACTTTCTCCAGTAAAAACTCAGTGTGGGTCATCCTATAAAAATCAAAGCAAACGGAATATATAATGGTCGTGTCTGACTAACTTGTAAATAACCTGAATTCGATGGCCTATTTTTATTATTATAGTTTTGTGTTGAAATGCAGGTAACCCTAAAATGACGTATTATCTCCCTTTCCATTTTTCCTTATAGAATTGATTTCAATAATGCCGAAAAAATCTCAGCCATATTTTATCTTTACTATTTAAATATCATATTTAGCTAATCTAGTGTTGTTTGCTCATATATACTAGTGGTAAGGTACTTTATTCATGCCATTATCATATGGCTATAGAAAGGTTTCTGTGTATATATATATATATCTTTACATATATATTTTTTAATGTACCTCAATATATATTAAACTTAATTGCTCTTTAAATTTTGATATTTAAAATATATGCATCTAACACATGGTTTTTGGAATGCATTTTGCCTCTTTCTTTAAGTTTTATATATATATATATATATATATATATATATATATATATATATATATATATATATATATATATATATATATATATATATAGTCTTGGAAGTTTCTCAACCATTAAAACTATATTTAAAAAAATAAATAAATAAATTTTAAAAAACCTTAAGTCCCAAGTCGTTCAGTGGAAAATCACTCATGTAAGTCAATTTAACTTTTTCAGTTATTATATTAGTTTGCTTCTAACATTATTTAAGGGATCATCAGTTGTTTACCATGAAAAACTGTTTCGGGAATATATATATATGTGTGGGGGTGTGTGGGGGGGTGTAAATTAATAGCTATATTATCAATAATGAAACTATAAATATGGCTCTTAGTAACAATAAGACACAGCCTCCTGAAGACGGTCGAGAGACCGAAAGCGCTAGAGAAACGGCCCACGACACTACGCTAGGTGCCATACTCCACCGGCTAACACCCGAAAACCGAAGAATCGTGAAGAGAGAACTCCGTGGTCTTTAATGAAGCTTGCATAAAAAACGACTTACTGCCGAACTATATATATATATATATATATATATATATATATATATATATATATATATATAATTATTATTATTATTATTATTATTATTATTATTATTATTGTTATAATTATTATTATTATTATTATTATTATTTCATGTCTACACGTTCATTATAAGGTGATATAATATATTGTGTAAATATTTTCAGTATTTACTTCAACAGTGCTCAATACATGGGTAGAGCTTACTAATAAAGTATTAAAATATACTTATGACAATTAAGCTACACACACTTTATTTTATATATATATATATATATATATATATATATATATATATATATATATATATATATAATGGTAATAATCCAGGTGAAAAATATCCACAGGGTGGTAATCCAGAGAATTTTAACCGGGTTTATAAAAAGTGCTCAATATCAAAATAGAGCTTTATATATGATATCATATATATATATATATATATATATATATATATATATATATATATATATATATATATGATAATTTTATTTACACAGACATGTACAAAATCTGCGACACTGGCATGTCGATGTTATCGATCAACAGTTACTATAAACTGAGATCTCATCAGGCAGAGTTAGAATCCGATCTTAACCTCAGATCATATTTGGAGAGAATGAAGTGGAGGGATAGAGAAAGAGAAGAAGAAGGAAAGAAATTTAACATTTCAAAAATTAAAGCCGTTAAAAAATTAAAATTAAAAATTAAAAAATCAAAAAATCTAAAAATCTAAGAAACAAAAAACAAAAAACAAAACACAAAACACAAAACACAAAACAACAAACAACAAACAACAAACAACAAACAACAACCAACAAAATATATATATATATATATATATATATATATATATATATATATATATATATATATATATATATATATATATATATATATATATCTTTTTAAATCACAACTAATCTCACAGATCAAACTTGTCAGATTTTACTCCCTTTCTATTTCTTTCATGGATTAAATAATTCTTTTTTTTTATTTTAACGCGAGCAAAAGATTATATCACGTCGTGCGATTCGGGGTTCTCTGAAATGTTTGTTGAAAGAATTACAAATAATTCAAACAATTAAAATAAAAACTGAACTACAAAAGAAGCAACATCTGAAAGAAATGGAGATAAAAACGTACTTTGCATTACGGTAAAAGAATTGCCAGTAACTCGAGAAAGCCAAATTTGACAAATTTATGACACAACAAAAGAAAGAGATCGTAAGCAAAAAAAACAGTGAAATAATGAAAACATTTTTCCTTCTTGTAATAATATTTTGTTATAAGCGCGAGGTGATACCGGTCTCACGAGAGAAAGATATTGAAGGATTTTCATATAGGACATCCTGGAATCACTAAGATGAAGGCCCTTATGAGGATGCGCGTTTATTGATCTGGCATAGATAAAGAAATCGAAGACCTTGAGAAACTTTGTAGATGATCTGCAATGACAGCAAAAGCACCACCAGTAAAAAACATAACCCATTGTTAAAAACGAGCAATGGTCAAGGTTACTATACAGGACTAATGAATGGGATATATATCCAATGTTATGAAGGACAGATTCACATCGTTTCATAAAAGTTGCTTTTTATTCAGCATAAAATTGTTTTGGCTTATACCAAGAAATATGAAAATGCCCCTGTGCATTTATTTCTTGGTGTGGTCATCCTTAGTGCTAATTATATAAAAACAAAGTATAAACAATAAAAAAAAAACAAGGCAAACAAAGCCTAAATTACAATCAGTACTATTATCATCATCGTATCATTTTCCCCCAAATGGAATTATTATCTCAATGTGTCTTTGTCGCAACATATACACATCTTATGCTTTTCGGTCTTTGTAGTTTAATCATTCATCATCAGCTTAAATATTTACCTAACTACTCCTAAATTAAAGATATATTTTTCACTAACCGTCATTTATTATTTCGTCCAATTATTTATTTTTTCTTCGGGTTTTAAGCCATCGATTTTTCCTTATTTTATATTTCTTTTCTTACATTATACTTTTCATATACGTAAATTAGGTGACTTCCGTTCTACTGAGTCACCGGAAGTACACAGATTTATCTATTTCTAGTCCTCAAATAATTTACTATAATAATATTTAGAAGATTATCGGTATTATTTAAAATATTTTTTTTTAATATTTTTATATTTAATCGTAAACATTTTTCATATAATTAATTAGATCAATTGTTATTTAACACTGATCCTTTCTTACGTATTTTTGCTTTCGAAGTCAGTAATTGAAATATCTCCCACGTAGATATCCCTATATATGTTTTTACCTGAATTAAAATATCATGTTTATGCAATTTTTTATTTTATTCTAGTTTTATTTTATATAACCATAATTCACAATCTTTTAGCCGAAAAGGAAATAGAAATTTTACATATCTTATTTTCTGTTTACTACAATTGTATATTAATGTTACTTCCTATGTAAACAAACCTCTTTTTGGTGGTCATATTATGCAATCCTAATTTAAAATAAAATATATAATAATGTGACATGCAGATTTTTGTTCTATATCCTTTTTTTTATTTTAAATTATATTCCAATATTAAAATATATATCTAACTACTTATCACTATAGATCACTACTTATCTATTATTTATAATTATAGGTTCCCATATTGTAGTGAATTCTATACAAGGTATGTGTACGTATTTGTCGCCTAACATATGTGCTGCTTCTTTGAGTCGTCTTACTCTCCACCGTTCTTCTCTATCTATAATTTTTACTTCATCCCATAATGGTAGATGGTGTCCCTTTTCCTTCCATATGTGGTCAGCCATACCCAGAAGCTTTTGGAGTAGAAAGCTCTTCGGTATCTGTGGACCTCCACAGTGAATAGATGGGATTTGGCAGATTGTCGGGTTGGTGTAGTGAATTTACGTCAAGGGGGCACCAGAGCAGCAAGTTCATCAGAGCACAATCCATTTAAGTACTTGTAAAACAAGCACAAGGAAGCAACATTCCGGTGATGGGACAGGGATGGGGCTTGGTGGATAGTGAGCGACCTATTCAGTTGGCGACTCTTTTTTGGACCTTGTCTAAGAGGGAGAGACTAGTAGATGATGCACCACCCCATATGTGGTAACAATACTCCATGCATGGGCGGATGGTGGATTTGTAGAGATATAAGATAATGTCAGGTGTGAGAAGTTTACTAGCACAGTAGAGGGAGCCCACCTTTTTTGCAGCAGCCCTGGCAATGTCTTAAATGTATTTATTCTTATTCATGTTATCTGGGAAAGTTAGGCCGAGGAGTTTGAATGATGACCTCTCATGTAGGTTGTTATTTGCTATGACAATCGGTGGTTGAAGAGGTGTCTGGTAGTTATTGAAGGAAAGTAGCTTTGTCTTTCCGGCATTAAAAGTTACAATCTATTTTTGACCCCAATCCACTACAGACTGGAGGTCATTTCCTAAGAATTCAGCCATTGCCTCAGATATGCGGGCGTCGGTTTTGCCTACATGACGAGAGTAGAGCGTGGTGTCGTCAGCAAATATTCCTATCTTAGTCGCAATGGCATCAGGGATGTCATTTATGAAAATCAGGAACAGTAGGTCCAAGGATTGATCCCTGGTGTACACCAAAATTTATGTTATGTTGCTTAGATGAACGGCCATCGAGAACAACCTGGATCTTTCTTTTTGTTAGGAAGGATTTAATTATATTAAATATTTGTCCAGTAATACCATATGAGGGCAGTATTAGGAGAAGCCCTTCATTCCAGACTTTGTCAAAGGCCTTGGATATATCAAGCGCTACCGCCCTAGCTTCACCTGCCTTGTCCAGTGTATGATATATGCGTTCAGAGATTACCGTTAGGCTTTCTGCTGTAGATCGTGCTTGTCTAAATCCGTATTGATGATCAGAAAGAAGTTTAGCATTAACTAGGTGCCGGACTATCGCTAGATTTATTAATGATTCAAAGATTTTTGCAAAGATCGGGAGTAAACTGAATGGGCGGTAGTTTAGAGGATCAGTTCTATCTCCAGAATTCTTGAAGACTGGTACCACAGAGGCAATTTTCCAACTATCAGGGAAACAAGATTAAGCAAGGTATTTGTTGTATAGTTTGGAGAGGACAGGGGCCAGCTCAGCAGGGCATTTCTTTATTACTATTACTGGTAGATGATCAGGCCCACAGGTGTCAAGGATTTTTATGATGTCTCTGACCTGAGATGAGGGGGTGACTAGGTTCTCAAGTTTAGCTTCAGTCCGCATTGAGAATTTAGGGAGGGGGTGGTTTGCTGAGTCCAAAGTGGAGTTTAAGGCGAAATGCTGGGCAAGAAGTTCAGCAATATCAGTTGCCGTGCAAACAACATCGTTGTGATTTGATAGCGGGGGAATTGTCGATTGTCCATTGTTCATCACACTATTGTAGATTTTCCAGAAATCACGAGTACCTAGTTTCTGTGACTGAATGCGTTTTTTTTTTGTTATCTCTGTATACCTTCTCTTTGCTTCACCTATCAGTACTTTGCAATCATTTCTTGCCTCTACAAATTTCTGTCTATTTGCAGTTGACTTATGGCGTCCGAATTTTCGGAATGCCTTCTGTCTCTCAGCAATAGCAGCTGCACATTCTGAGGTGAACCATTGAGGGGAGTGGGGTTTGCTGATTAATTTTCGCGTGGGGGCATAAGCATCAATGCCTGCTTTAACCCATTCGGTTAGCTCATTTGCACACTGATAAGTAGGGAGTGAGACGGTTTCACTTCATGGGACGTCACTGATGTGATCCCTGAGGGATTCAAAATCAGCCTGCTCATAGTTTCTAATCGTTTTGAGCAGCGGCTCTTCAGCTTTTGGACAGGTTTTTAACGTGATAAGTACCATTAACAGAACGTGATCAGAGTCTCCGAGCGGGCTATGGGCATTCGCCACACAAGCCTCAGGTAGTGAGGTCAAGATACACACGTATATACATACACGTATATATACACACTCATACCCATACATACATATACATACATAGATATATACACACATTTGTGTATATATATATATATATATATATATATATATATATATATATATATATATATATATATATATATATATATATATTAACATGAGCTTTTACTTATTTTTCCTCTACTTTAATTATAATTTCTTCTTAGTATTATGTTTACATTGGGGTTTTCCTACTTTCTATATTTATTTGTTCATTATTTATTTCGTTTTTATGTTATATTGTCCTATATACCTATATTTATTATTTAGCTATGACTCTTTTATTGTATATTTATAGATGTTTAGTCCACTTATATTTTCTTATAATTCATATTTATTCTAACAGCAATACAGGTATTAGCTTTGCTTTATATATAATCTATTAACTTGTTCGTTTTTCCACCGTCATATTTACTATATTTATATTTGCCTTTATGCAAGCAACCACCTATTATCTCATTGCTCTTATATATAATATTTCCTCTATATGTCATTATTTCAAATGCATCTTTTCCGCTTGTTTGGTAATATTGGCCATTTCATAGTGTACTTTGTTTTTTGTCTTTAAGTTTCTTTATATAATCTACTGAGGAAGTGGTAAATTTATTAACTCCTACCCTACAGGCTTTTCTGATATTTGCCATATGGTTATTATACCTATATTTAAAAGGGCCAACTATCGAACCTATGTATGCTGAGGGTTAGTTACTTTCCACTACATTACATTTCTACACTATAATTTCAGTCATGCACTCCTCTTTTAATGGGCATTGATTTTTCCGCATACAGTATATTCGATGAGATCATGGTGTTTTTCATGGCTGTCATAGTTTAATATGATACTTTTATTGTGTTCGTATTGAGTAATTTACTTAGTATCTTATTCTCTTTAAAATTAGTATCAACTATTTTATAGAAATCCTTAGATATATCCGTTTTTACATGTATATGTGGCTATACAATATAGTTTTTCACCTTCTCTTTATTTTATTACTATTTCTATCTTTATCCGTATGATTTGTATCTTTAGTTTTATTCATCTCTGTTATCTTTATCCGCTTTTTTATCTAGAATTTTCCGCTTAATATTTTAGTATATCCATTTCCATACTAGCTCCATTATTATCCTATTTTGTCCTATTAATATTATTAGTATCACTGAGCCCAGAGTTATTTCTTCCTAACTATTTTAACATTTTCCCAAAAGCCATGTTATATGATATAATGCTACTCTTTCTTTTAGTATATCTGTTTTTATTTTGGTTTGGGACTTTTCATTAAATATATTTATATTCTTGGATAGTTTTAAGATTCTATTAGATGTATTATTTATTATGGTTTGCTTTATTGGTTTTGGGTGATTGGATAATTTATCTATATAAAATATTTTTTGGTTTGGTTTATGGTACGGCTCAAATCTGTTATCATTTAGATTAAGTGTAATATCCATGAAGTTAGTTTCCTTATCATTATTATTAATAGTTATTTTAGGTTCAATTCCTTAATTAATCTGTGGAGAGTTCCTTATCATATCTTGTTGTCTAACTGTACATCTAGTAATAAATAACACATAATCTCTATATAGTATTCCTTGTAATCTAGGTGCTACTTTCTCGATTTCCCTTAGTATATAAATTCCTACCAATTCCGTAACCTGAGCTGAATCTGCTGATCCCATCGTAACATCGAAATTCAACTCCTATCCTTCCTAGTCCATATTTTACAATCATATTTAATCAAATTTCTAATTTACTATGTCGACTTTTAGACCAGTAATATCAGTGAACTCTTTAGCCATTAGTATAGCCTTATTTAAAAGTTATGGGGTAACCGATGGATAATACGCATCTATGTCAAATTCTATAAATCTAAAAGTCCTCTTACTTTTTATGTTCTTAAATTATTTTATAACATCTGTTCAATATGACCACATTCCGAATTTTACCTCATCTTTTATTATAAATAAAATCCTGGCCAGATTTTTTTGCTTACATTTGCTACATCTGATATACTACGTGCAATTAATATAATCTTAGGGTTACTGTCGAAATCTTCCTTGTGGTCTTGGAGTGTAAATCTAGGTTCACTAGGTATATATTTCCGTTTTATGTGCTATATTAATTTGGTCAAAAATTTCTTGCCACGCTTTTATATATATATATATATATATATATATATATATATATATATATATATATATATATATATATATATATATATATATATATACTTATTGTTGTTATTGCATAAGGGAGGCACTCCATACGTCCAAGGTGGTCGAAATGTACCATTAGTTAAGTATAATCACTTCCTACACTAATTAGAGCGAAAGCTTGCAACGCTTACATATGTAGGTAAAAGTAAATTAATATTTATTTATAAATATTGTCATTAAGACCTCTTAAGAAATTAAAGTTGAGCACTGTTCAGAGATATTAAAAACAGACTGTTACTTAGCTATAAGCAAGGTTCCGATAACGTTCGCTGAACCCTCTAGATTGTCTTATATTCACTGTCCACTGTATTAAGGCACAAATAGAATTTAATTTCTTCTGTATCACGTAATAATTCTCGATGACCTTGCGGATAGAGCGAAAGCGTGCAGAGTCTTAGTTGATTATGTGAAGCGTGTTCGCACCCTGTTATCGTCTTAAATTGTCACTTACTGCACCGATGAGAGCTAAAGCTTGAAACGCACGCGTATGTAAGGAAAAATAATTTAATATTTATTTATAAATATTGTTATATATGTATATATATGTATATATATATATTGTTTTATATATATATATATATATATATATATATATATATATATATATATATATATATATATATATATATATATATATTATAGGTATGTACGCTTAAATGTTAAAATTTACAAAGCATAATGTGCCCATATTACTCACCGTGTCGCCTAGAATATATATTTTAAAATTCACAATGATCCATTCATTTGTTTAGGTGATTATCCTGTACATATATATATATATATATATATATATATATATATATATATATATATATATATATATATATATATATATACTTTCACTTTATATATAGAGATAGATAGATAGATAGATAGATAGATAGATAGATAGATAGATAGATGAAAATTGACGAACTGAATCAAGACACTAGTCTTGCATGTACAAAGTGTTAATAATCCTTTTATATTGAGCTTTATAACATTAATAAACTCATCTCAACATTTCACTGCAATTTCATGAAAAATCCTGTCATTGCAAGTGCATTAATAAACACCTGACGTTTTTTATACATTTGAATACATTTGGCATAAAACTGTTCATGAGTTTATTAATGCACTTCCGATGATAAGATGATCGATGAAACTGCAGTAAAGTGTTATATAAGCTACATTTTCTTTTTTTATCGTTATATATATATATTAAATAACAACAATGAAGCCGATATCAATAAATAACACGCAAATACTGAGAAGCGATTCATGCATGTTTACGGTTGGAAACAAACGAAGTCGTCAGACTTTTTCCTTTTTTTTGGACACGATGTAAAGAAAATGGTTTACGACAACAAACAAAAGAATCAAGAAAAGAAAAGAAACAATGAACGCCTGAGAATTTTGACTCCAAACTCTTTTCTTTACTTAAAGAAGGTTTATAATTGCGAGTGATTCTCATTTATTTTTACTGCATTGCTTTTTTTTTTAAATTATTCTCCTTCCACACACATTCTTTAATAACAGGAGAGTTTCTTAAAGGCAGACTATCCTGTGCCAATCAAAATGGGAGTGAGAGCATTAACCCATACCATTAAAAAAATGCAGATATTCTAAATGAATGAATATTCTTTTCTTGGTTTCTTTTTCATTCCAGTGGCAACGACTTCTGGAGTTGTTGCCTTTCGTTCAATTGCGTTTCTTCTAACGATTGGCAGGAATTACGACTCCATTAAAAGATGAGTCTCGCGAGACAGGGTGGCTCTTACAGCGTGTCTCATTGGCAATGAGTCAGGCTAATAAAAGTTCTCGTTTTGAAAACGTTTATGCACATCAAAACTTCTTATTTACTATAATCAAGACTATTCGGTGCAGTCATACGCATTTTTTAGAACAGATAAACAGACAAATGTCCTCTTATATATATATATATATATATATATATATATATATATATATATATATATATATATATATATATATATATATATATATATTGTCACGCACGGCCTTCGTCGGGACCACAGCAGCGAGCGCGTGGCAATGATAAATATATAAAAAAGTAAAAATGTCTCGAAAGTGGCTCGTAGGTCCCCAGGTTCCAATATTATCGATAGACTACATACATCACATAGAAAACAAAGAAAAATAACGAGCAAGCAAGAGACAACGTAAACACCAAGTTAAGATACAAAAAATATTTATTTACAAAATAACAGAGAAGGGATAAATATGTATATAAAACGAATTGGTAAGAAAAGAAAACTCTATTATTAAGGAGCAGGGATACTGTTTAACATAACTATGACGAGCAAAGTCCATGAACAAAGGAAGGAAGATATGCCACCCTGTCTCGCGAGACTCATCTTTTAATGGAGTCGTAATTCCTGCCAATCGGTGATATGCGCCTTCCCGACCGGACGTTCATCTAAGATCTATATTGATCATTTGGACTCAAATGGCGTTGGCAGTATTCAAGTGCAAGCGTCGGAGTCCGCATGTGTGTATGCAACTGTTGAATTCTATCTCGACCTTATCAAATCTTCTCGTGAGAGAGGGTTGTAGTTGTTTCTCCACGATGTTCATGGCCCGCACGGCTTCTCGTTTTTATCTCGGCATATCTGTGTAGTAGCGGGTTACTTGAACGATGCTTCTTCCTCGGCTGTTCGTCGTTGGCTGGTTTTGTCCCCCAATTCTTCGTATCTCCTCGCTGCTGCTATGCCCCGGCGAGGTGTGTGTGTCAGATTCTTCTGGGCTGACGATTTGATGATTTAGGAAATCAAGTGCTGGCTGTTACCGATTTTGTCTTACCAGGTCATGACGCATGACCATTTTATGTGGGGTTATCTGCGTTCAGTTACGTGCGGGCGTTGCGGAGTATTGCTGATTAGACGCTAAATTTGTTTTAGTGAGTATTGGAGTAAAGGGTCGGTCGGGGTGTTGGTTCAACATGTTAAGTACACTTCCTTCGGTCGTACAGATCAACCCCCATGGCTGCTTTCAAGATAGGACAAAATGGACTCTGCTCGCGTTAATAAAATGTGTATAAATACATTCTACTTCTCTAATTCGGGTTCGATCACCTTATGTGTGACAATACATATATATATATATATATATATATATATATATATATATATATATATATATATATATGTCGAATTCTGAATTTTTATCATAAATAGGTTCCTCCTACAATATCAATATTTCATTGTGAATATCCAGTTCTTCTTGTGGATCGTGCCACCATGTTCTTCAAGACAATAAAATGTAATTAAATTTGACTCTTTTGAGAATGTACACTAGGAATATTGTTAAAGTGGTGACATTTTTATATACTGACATGAGCAGCAGCCTCAACGTCCGACATTAATAAAAAAAAAAAAAAAAAAAAATTTTTTTAATTCTACATTGCCTTATTTATTTCAACTTTTGGATAAACAATTATATATGTTAAAAGTTAATATTCACTTTTTACGTTTTAAAATTACTTGTAAATCATAATAGTAGGTAAATTAATTTTATTTCGAACAACTAATTATAATGTTTTTTCAATCAAATGATACAAGCGGCTGATTATTAATCCTGAACAATGGATTATTTTATCGTAAGTCTATTATTACCTATTTAATTCATTGAATAGTTTTAAAAATGAAAGTAATAAAATTCGTAGGAAACGCCGGGTAGGTACAGCTACTGATTTATAAAGTTAAAAGTTAAAAAGTAACTAAAAAATTGGTCCTAGATGGATATTTTCCAAATGTTTGACTAACAAAAATAACACAGCGTTTACAGAGAAAAATAGAGCGACAGATATTACACAAATAGTGTCTAAAGTTGAGCTTTTTCTGTACATAGATACGTTGAAATATAATGGGTTATTATTTAGATTCGTCACGAGTACTATTTGAGTTTTTTTAGGCAATATACAATCCTGTAAGATTTAGTAAAACTGTGAGATTTTGTCAAAATTACTGAAGACAGAATACACTCATCTCTAATCGGAAAGGAAAGGTGATGCCTAGGAGGATAGCATCCTCAAACCGAACAGCTAATTATTTCTTGAGATTTTAGGAAGAATGACAAACAGATGCAAGACTTCTATTCCAATCATCATTAATGGGCTAGACGTGATTTCCTTAGCATTTGACAAACTTATTGCAAATAATTTTGCTTCATATTCCACCCTTTGTGATCAGGCCCACCAACTTCAAAAATGTCCCCTGTTATTGAAAATACTCTAAGTGATATACATATATCTGTTCGGGGTATCGCCAAACTTATCAAGAACCTTGATGCTATCAAGGCAACTGGTCCTGACAAAATTCAACTCATTGTTTTTAGGAATGTGCTGCTGGCACTTGCTCTATGCTTACAAAGCTGCTTAATCGTCGCTTAAAGGAGAAATGTTTTCCATCTCCTTGGAAGATTTTGTCGATCTGCCCAGTATTTTATAAATTCTAGTGATCAATCTGTTGCATCTCAGTACAAACCGACGGGTATGAGTAAGTGAATCTGTGATTAATCAAATTCATCAATCACCTCAGCAAAAACAATCTGCATATTGTTTGTCACTAACAATATGGATTTCGTCCTGCAAGATTAGCTGCTTACATGTTGACTGTAATCTCGCATAGGATCAGTGAATCTCTCAAGGGGAAGGGGTTGTTTCTAGAGGAAAAGGTCTCGACATATCGTAGCCGCCTCCAACAATAACCTAAAATATGTTCGAAATTATTTTTTTTAAATAAGATCGTTGAATTTTGCTTAAAACACTGGAGTCGATTATTTTTAAAGAAAAACAAAAACAATCAACAAAAATAGTTATTCATTAGATCGGTTGATCTCGCTTGATACACTCCTGATGATCGGATTTACTGTGACGCTGCAGTGAAGTGTTGTGATAAGTTCCTTTTAAATATTTATTATTGTTAAATATATGCAAGTATATTATAAGGTATGCTAAAAAAACAGAATGAAGGAAACAAAAAAGCGTCACAATATTGTTTAACAATATTACTTAGCCGTAACGGAAGATTATTTTGTGAGGTGATTTTCATGTGAAATCATTTTGAAAAGTAAGCGTTTGTAAATTTAACATTCAAATTTGAAGTCTTGCTAGTTTGAGCTCACATTCGGGTGTATACAGATGTGTAGGATAGTAGAATTAAAATACACGTCTGGCGATCAGATTTACTGTGAAGTTGCAGTGGAGTGTTGTTATTAGTTCATTTTACGTGTTTATTATTGGTATATATATATATATATATATATATATATATATATATATATATATATATATATATATATATATATATATATGCGAGTATACTATACGATTTATGAAAAAGAATAAAGCTAACAAAATAGAGAGACACTGTAGTTTAACATATATGTGGGTACGTAACTGCACCCCCTCGCCCCCACCTGTCTTGTATAGCTCCTAGTGACTCTTGACACGAAGACTCGTAAAATACCAGGCTGGTGTCTGGCGTGTTCAGTCTAACCTTTTGGATAAAAGGCCCTCTTTATCCTTTGTTAGAGAGTGATAGTGTCACGATAAAAAAACACCAGTTTCTGGTCAGTCACGTGACCAGTTTAGGGGTAGACTTTTTGTCGGTAGATTTGTACATCCTTTCCCTTTCGTTTAGGCTCTTGAAGGGCTTACTTTTTAGCTAGTCTGTTTGGAGTTCAGGGGATTGAACGTTGGTTGTTGGGTCTCTTTAAGGCTTGGTTTGTCTTGGAGTGATTTTACCTTTCTCTCCCTTTTTATTATTATTATGCCTTATACAAGTTCACGCAACAAACACCTTACTATTTCCTATAGTAACATC
>OY744519.1:52685947-52853447 GCA_963556195.1 Sepiola atlantica
ATTTGATTTACATACGTGTTTACGGTGTCTACGAAGGCACTATGTAAATCCCAGAATGTTGGTTATATTTAGTTTAATTTAGTTTAATGCAAAGGGTTTTAATAGGGGTAAAAGCTCTTCGTGAATATCAGGTACGTCCGATTTTGGGGATATATTAACAATAAGTATAAGATATCAATTAATAAATATACCCCAAATTTCAGTTTCTTTCGGGCATTTTAAAGGGTTTAGGGGGGTGCATAATATGGACACAACCTCCTATTTGAAAATTCAAATATTTCAGATTTGCATTGAATTTAATCTACAGTCATGAGACACCAAATTTCCTGAATTTCAATTACTTCTTAAGACCCCTTAAGCTTAAGTCTTAAATTTTAAACATTTTCTAGAATCAAAATCATGTAATCAATTGTGATCAAAATTAGAATAAGGATTCTGGACGTAAGGTTTGGTATCATTATATCTTGATTTTAATCTTCGTAAGTGGACATAAAAGTGGTGCAAAACTGTTCCGTTCGAGAATTAATTTTATCGGTCCTGTGACGTATTCTTCTAGTTAAGTATAATGATAGATTAAGATATTTAAATAGATTAAAGTTGGTCGACAGTTTAATACGTACGGCAATCGACTTAACTTCGAATTCATCTTGTGTTGTGAAATGACGGAAGTTTATATTTCCTTAACATTAAGATAATGACAGAATTAACAGGGAAAATGAAGCTGCCTTAGCCTCAAGTGTTTATAGCCCAAATTCATTACAATTTAGCTTTACCTTGTGCCGTTATGTGTGTCAGAATGTATTCTTTCCAATGTAGCACCTCCCACCTCTGACTTGGACATTTTATAAGTAAAAGAAGAAGAAAAAGAAAGATCTTATTAATAAGAAGAATCTTCAAGTTAGGATTTACAAAGGAAAGAAGAGAGAAAGAAATGGTTTTCAAACGGATGTTTATTGAATTGTTCTCCTCCAAGTAGCGAAAAACGAAGGGAAAAGAAAAGGAAGCATTTCAAGAGAGTGGAAATTGAGATGAACACGTGTCAACGGCCAACCCAAAGATTCGCCATTTGGGATCAGGTCCCAATACTTTGACGTCATGATTTAACATTCCATTGAATCTCAAATAATCCTGAATTTAACCCCTTTACCGACAAGTTCTTCGGGGTTCGGTTTTTAACAGATAATATGTCTTGATTCAAAAAGTTGTAAAATCGATCGCCATAGATCGATCCCTCCAACATTTTTATTCCTCAGCTAATACGATATCTCTACAGAAAATAGTTTTCACACTAATGGCGCGCGACTGGGGGACGGTCGGAGGACATTTGATGAATCAAGGGAGGCGCGAGAGCGCTCTATCCCTTAATAGACTTCAAAAACGGCCTATGCTAGAAATCTCATTTCTTTGATCAATCATAACTAAAAAAAACAATAAACGAAATTAGTTAAAACTTTGCACAAATTTTTTTTTTTTGATAGGTTATATAAGTGTGTAGAATTTCAGCATCATTAGTCAAGGCAACCCAGAGATCCAGAAAGGTCAAGCATGATTTGGTGCTATCCGTGTGTACGTACGTACGTACTATGTGCCACCCTGTATCTCATCAACTATTTGATGGATTCAGCTAGTTTTTGGCAGAAATAGAGGTTCAAGAGTCTAGTTGATGGCATTTTAATTTCAGTTTACCATATACCTTAGTTTTCCAGAAAATTCCAAAAATCATTTTAAATGACCATTGTATTGAGGCATAGCCTTTACAAAAGTAGTGACATTCCATGATAAATGCCAGTATACTTAAGAGGGTTAAGATGAAAATTCATATACACTAAATGTACAAAAGCACGGAAATTCCCAAATTTTTACACTTTTATTGGCATTAAGAGTATGCGAGCACAACAGGGCTATGTATTTTACTGGTAGGAATTTTTCTTCAGCGCACCTCACACACTTCATCGACTCATGCATAGAGATTTATACTGTAGTGATGTGATAATGAAATGGTTTGGTTGATATGTAGTCATACCCTTAATTAAGAACAATAAAAGTGTAAAAATTTGGGAATTTCCTTGCTTTTGTACGTTTAGTGTATATGAATTTCCATCTTAACCCTATTAAGGGCATATGCTTTCAGTATACTGGCATTTTTCATGGAATTAATGTTAGATTACAGTTTCTGCAATGTTGTCCTACTTACCAATCTCTCCACGGGGGCCGGGTGTAACACAAGGTCGAGCTTTAATGTGTATTATGTCATAAACAGCAGAATGACGCCCAAGACCGGTATTGAACAACTTATAAAAATTACTATATTCGGACCCGTCGACATTGTCCGGTGGGGTCGCTTCAGGCGATCGGCGATAACCCCTCTAACGAGGGAGACGAGCCGGCCCGAAAGACGGAGGTAATGCATAATATGATGGCCTCGTTATCACCTAACAGAGCCAACAGATATAATCGTAGCCTTAAAGCATGACGAAAAGTTTTATCTCAGCAATGTTGTATTTAAATATGTATTTAAAGCAAAGTTTTTTTTGTTTTTTTTTTATTTATTTATTTAAATGAAACATTTTGGTTAGAGAATAAGACGTGAAAAAATATATTTAAAAAAAGATTATTTTTCTTCATAAAGAGCAATAAAAGCTTCTTCTAAGCTCTGTTCGTGTTGGATCGTACTCCAATAGTTAATAGAAATAAAGGTTCTGTTTCGGAAATGTCAACCATAGATTTTACTGGCATGACGTATGTACAACGAATGCTACGAAATCGAGAAAGACGAAGCAAGTACGTCGTTCCTAATGTTACCGAAGCCCCCTCCTGTTAAGAATGGATTCTAAAACTCCGCCAGTAAAATTTATGGTTGACGATTACGAAACAGTACCGAAATAAATATACTCAAACACAAGGTTAGAAAATAACCTATATATATATATATATATATATATTTCTTCTCGCTCTTATTTAACACAAATAACAAATATAAATTCAGTTTACAATCGTTTTCAGAGTTAGTTCATTATTGTCGTGGGGTATTTTCACTCTACATCTTCCTCTTTTGAAATTTTACTTCCTCCATAATTTTGTGTTTTTTACATTTTTATTTAACACATTTACACATACACTCATCAGGGTGCGTTACAATCCCGAAATATCTCCCTTTAGTGATGCCTACCACTTGTGATATAAAAAGCGCCGCAGAGGAAATTCAGTCTTTTTCGTCAGGTCCTAGCCTTCGACGAACACACCTCACGAGATACTCTTCCTCTTTTTCATCCGGTCTGATCTATTACAAACACACCTCACCAGACCATTTCTCTCTTGCCTCGGACTGGTTGCTGATAAACAACTTACAATATTTGCACGCTCGCATACACAGTACATGGTATGTAAGACGTTCCTATCAACGCACATATACACATTCGCACACATCATTTGCAGACTTTGTTGGATACATTTTCATGAACACAATTTCAAAGCGAGCCCTATCGGGTTAATAAAAAATGTTTTTTGTATACTTTACTGTTTCTGAGTTGTTACTTTGTTTTCATTGACAAATGCTTGTATTCGAACACATTATCGTTCCGTAACCTCATCAGTATTAATGTCCAACGTTGTTTTCCCTTTATGCTTGCTAGAGCGTTTTTGTTTTAGTGCAATTTGGAGTTTCATAAATTCCACTTTTTAAGTTGGTTATAGTGTTATTTATTAAATCTATTTCGGATGTTTGGTGTTATAACTTTGTTTGCCAATTCGTTTCTCAGTAATATCTTATTTCCAGATAACCTTTTCATTGTTATAATCTTTCAAATAAAGTTATTTCGCTTGGCTTGATAGATTTTGTATTGGTATTATATGTTAAAACATTTTGGTTTTGTTATTTGGTGCCAATTTATCAAATACCGATCGGATCTTTCTTGTGAACATAAGTTCAGTTGGTGACATTCCTGAATTTGTACTCGGGTTTGGAGTTATCCGATACATTCTGAGAAATGGTTATAACAATTCATCTTCAGTCTCATTTCTGTCTGATTTTCTTTACACTCGCTTAACCTTACCTAGGAAATGTTCTATTTGGCCATTAGTGTGATATTATGGACTGCCTTGCCCTGTGTCAAGACCCCGGAGAATGAGAGGAAATAATTCACAAAAAAAGGAAAAGTGATCGGAAGCGATAAAAGTAGACAGGCGATAGGGTTGCCGTAAAAATCTTTTGAACTCTAGACGGGATGGTACCTGACAGTTGGTGGTAAGTTCCGGGTGAACAGCTGAGAGCGGCTGAGTGGACAGGCGGAAGTAGTCGTTTCTGCTGATAAGCTGGGAGTGACTGAGACAAAGACTAAACGCTTAGGATTTCCGGTCGAAACTAAATATATTTAGCAGTCAGAGTTGCGATTAAGCAGATTAGTCTAGACCCGAAGAGTGAAAGTTCGGCAGATATTTAGATCGGGTTGAGCAGACGATGAGATGTGCTGACAACCGAACGACAATGATGGTCTCGACAGACAAATTATCTCAGTTGGATCCTAACTGAAAGACTGGAACCTAATTCAGATGTTGACGCTAGTGTTGGGTCCCCAACGACACACACATCCATACACACACATACGCCTGTTACCAACGAGTTAAATACAATGTATACATCTGAGTTTGTATTTTTATTGGGTTAGTCTGCTTTTGCTTTTGTTTTTGTATCCAACTTGTGGACCAGCGCACGCGCCCCTCGACGGGCGTCAGTGCGAGAGAGGTCACGATGAAGACGAAGAGATAATCACGGCCCCGAACGTTGGGGTCGACGGTCGACCGGCATATGGTCTTACATTAGATATTTGTGATACGGAGCGGTTGTTACATGACTAAGGGAAAATTCTTTGCAGAAATCTCCAAATTCTTTTGCGGTAAATTGTGTTCCATTATCAGAAACAATTATTTCAGGAATGCCAAATCATGCGAAGATTTTATTTTGCCAACTCGTGATTCATTTGTTTTTTCTGTAATAAATTTATGAAATTTGGCTTTAAATTATTTTACCGTATTACAAAGTATGGAGATAAAAATTTCCATTTCCTACTTAATGAAACAATCACTGTTTCTTCTAGAGGTTCACTTAGCTTCCAAATAAGTCTTGACAATCCGTCTGCATGTTCTATTTTCTTTCGTGGGAGGTATTCCATTGTTAATATATAGTTTAAACAGAATAGTTTGCTATCGTTGCAGACGATTTGTAGTATTGGCTAGTATGCTTTTCGTAGACTCAAATATTTATAGTAATGAACGTTTACAAAATAATTTTTTTCCATATGAAAATTTCTGAATTTATTTTTACTCCAAATATACCAAGTGTTTCTTTTTCTATTTTAATGTATTTTTCTCTTGGCAATAACATATTTTATGCGTTGGCTATATCTTTCAGCTGTCTGTTATCTTTCTTAGGTCTCTAATCTCAAAGTCATCAATCGCAACGTACATAATGTATAAGAGATGAGTTAGATATTAAAGCTTTTTTTGTTTATTTGAATGCCCTTTAACATTCAGAAGACCAACTTCATTTCGTATCTTTCTGTTATGACCCTGTTTAGAGGCCGGAATGAAAACACGGACACGGGGTTTAAGTATGACAAGTGTATTGGAGAAAACTATATACAACAGAGAAACAGGGGAAGTGGGCCGTCTGTCCTGGCTGCCAGTGTAGACTGGGGTTGTGCAACACTGAGTAGCGTAATGCTACCAGTATTTATTGAGAATGGAAGAGTCCAAACGTTCGTCATAGGTATGGCACCATAACAACCCCTCCCAAGCCTTACCTCCTCAGGAGTCTAGTAGTGTTTCATTTTTGGATTGATGCTATTCTGAGATTGCTTGAGATAGCTGTATGTCGAAAGTGTTGGTTTTGGTAGTCATAACCTCCTCCTATTGGTGTCTTCCGATAGTCGTTCCCTAATTTTGTGTATGTCTCTCTTATGAGAGAACTGATAGTCTCTATCAAATTCAGATTTGATATCCTCCAGCTTTTTAATTCTAGATGTCTGACTTTTGAGCACATATTTAAATTTTGAAAAAAATGTTACCTTTTCTTTTTCAAAACAAGTTTATAGTTTTTAGTTCTTCAGAAAACTCTTTGAGTTGTAACTTTAGTAATTGTAGTTCTTTTACTATGAATTCACTTCCACTGGTTATTCAAATAATTTGGCTTAATTTATTTCAGTTCCGTGTTCGTTTTTTTCAGCGCGCATTTTGTTTCCTTAATTGATTTAATTTCTGTCATTTCTGCTGGCAATTTATTTTGAGTCCATTTCGTACGATTAATGGTTGAAACTAAATCCTTTTTTCGTTTTCCTGAACCGGTCGTCAGATTTATTTTCTTCTGGCAAGAATTCTTGCTTGATAATCCCCACTGTCTGAATAGTTGAATAAGGTCTACACCAAATAAATTTCCTGTGTCTTTTAATATGTAAATCTTTACTTTCTTCGTCGTTCTGTTAAAAGCAATGTCGGTAATTATTTCACCCTCGAAATTTATTTTTTCACCAGTCACTGTTCTGGTAATTTGATTGGTTTTAAATATGGTCGGATTTCTCAACCGTCTCCATGTGTGCATGTTAATAATTGACACTTCCTAACCCGAATCCAATTGTTGTTTTACTTTTTTATTTAAGATTTTAACTTGAACATATATCCTTATAATATTGTCGCCATGTTTGATAGTCTTTACACGCGTTTTATTTCCTTTCATCGTTCTACAATACGAACTTTTGTGTGCGATTTTTTTGCAAATCGGGCAGGTTTTAAAACGAAATGAGCATTTTGTTACCCAATACGGGCATCCGCATCAATAACAAGGGCTTCGTGGTAATTTAATTTTATAAGGCTGGTTTGTTTTTCAGGCGTGAAAATCCCGTTTTTTGTTTTGAATAATTTTTAAATGAGAGTTGAATTTCGATTTTTTACGCAGTTTTCATGTGTGCAATGCTCGACTATTCGCTGTCTTTCGAATCCTGCTTAACACTAATAAATCGTTGGCAGTCCTCAGCTAATCCCTGCAGTGTTAAGTTTGGTTCATTTTCTAATTTATTTAGAACTCTACGCCTTATTTCAGCGTCTTTTCCTGATACCAATCCTTGAACAAAGATTAAGCATTTAAAATTATCAGTACTAAGTTCGAATAATTTAAAGTTGACACAGTGCTTATTTACTACTGATGCGAACGTTGAATAATCTTCGTCGTCTTTTTTTACCAGGTTTAAACACTTCCAACGTTTGTGAAATAACGAAGTTTTTGGGTTGAAAAGCTCCATTAAAAGTTTGACGGCTTCTGCAAAAGTCAAATCGCTAGTCTTTCGAGGCAAAATGAAATCCACGAATTTAGTATGTTTGGTGGTGTCTAATTTCCTTTTTAGAGTCTGCCCAATTTTCGCAATCAATTTTATATAAGTCTTCATATCTTCTAAAATACGAAGCAAAAGTCTTCTCCTCATCAAGGGAATACGTGAAGTTGTCGATCGCACTCCCCACGACATTCTGCTAAAAAGCATTAATGTTTTCGTTACTTTGGCCTCTAAGCGATATTGTTTGCATTAACATCTCAATCTTTTCGTCAGATTCTTTCTTTTGCTCTATAAGCTTTTCATTTTGTTTGAGAAGAAGCTTTTGAAATCTTTCTTCAGTTTTCTGTAGTCTCTCGTCTGCCTCTTTATTATGTTCGAGTTGCTGTTGCATTTGAAATTTTACTAATCTCCAATCGTCGCTTTAAATTCTTCCATATTTTAAAGTGTGTCTTATTTTGTTAGAAAGTAAATGTTTCCTTTCAGGTACGGCTTGTTAAAAAAGTTATTTTCTCAAGAGCTTGCTAGACCTAATCTTAATTGTAAAAGAGTAAAAAACCTTTGTTTTTCTCGATTAAAACATCGTTTTTTTAGTGCGCTTTTATGCGTAGCCGTAGAATTTGCGGTCAGCACTTTAGTCAGAGAAAAAATAAAAATACGGTTTCAAATCTTTTTTTCTTTCGGCAGAAGTAACTTTTTCTCTTTTGGAGAGAGAAAAAAATCATGTATTACTGTTAAATATTACAACAGTGTCGGAATAGCAATTAAGAAAAAAATTACTGACCTTTCTTCAATTAAGAGAATAATAAGTTGGTCTTATATGTTTTTTCTTCTTTTTTTCACCGGTAAGCCAGTTTTTAGAACTATGACGTTGTCTGGTGAATTTGTAGTTGATTTCTCCAAGTTTTTTTTTCTTTAAAGTTTTTCTTAATCAATTTTGTCGCCCGTTGTGGCGTCCATTTTAAAAAGTTCTCCCGAATCTTTTACTGTAACCACTTTGTCAGTCTATTGTAGTGGTGTAAGTTTGAAATTTGAAATCCTACGTTGTAGGGTCGTTTTTTAAAGTTCTCAAGAAAAATCCTTAATGTTTTTGTTGTTTCCCGTGTAAATTCGAATACTTCGTAGCCAGTTTTTGTGATGTCCATTTTAAGTTTTTTTTTTCGAGTTGTGAGTCCCCGTGTAAATTCAAATACCTCGTAGCCAGTTTTGTGAGGTCCTTTTAAAGAGTTTTCGCGAATTGCTGTAGGGTTCCGTGTATATTCGAATATCTTGTCGACAGTTGTTATTGTTGGGTCCCGTGTAAGTTCGAATACTCTGTTGTTAATTGTTGTGGTGGGGTCCCGTGTAAGTTCGAATACATCGTCGCCAATTGTTATGGCCTTGTTTAGAGTCAAGCCAGCGCTACTAAACAAGGAGTACTCTGGCCTAGCAAAAATAACCTGGGCAGCCCCGTTGGCATTCCTTGGTCAGGGCGCCTCAGGCAGTAAGCAAAACACTTACCCCCTCACCCAAAGAGGGAAGGCAAGACCTGGGAGGGTGCACCTCCTAGGACAACCCAGGACCTAACACCTCAATCCAACAGATAAAATGCCACCGAAATGGCCCAGTTCCCGCCGGACTGATTGTCAAGAATTAATCCTCGACTGGTATTACCTCATCCCGAAGTCCTAAATCAACCGAAGTTGCTGAGAGACTGAACGGGCTAGGGTGCGCCACAACACTGAGTATCATAATGCTTCCAGTATTTATTGAGAATGGAAGAGTCCAAATGTTCGTCATAGGTATGGCACCATAACACTTTCCTAAATAATTTATTTAGTGGAGCTCTTATGCGTGCATTTTAAGAATATAATTGTTGTAATCATTTTTAAATCCTGAAAAAGGTTGCAATATTGACAGACTTATTTGAGGAGGCATATGATTTATTTTTGTAAATCTGGTTTGGTCTGGCTTTCGTCCATTTTAATAAATTATGTCTTATCCAAGTATTTTATTGTTGTTAACAGAATTCGCATTTATCAGTTTTTAGCTTAAAGCCGTATTCTTTCATTTTATTAAATACTATTTTCACATATTAAATGTGTTCTCTATTTTCGCTTTTTATTAAAATGTCATAGAGATAAGCGAAAACCCAGTCTATGGTGGAAGAGCTGCGGACAGTGTTCACAGGGAAGGGTAGGGGGAGGACGAGGTTGTTCACGGCGCTCTCTTCTCCCTCGTCTTGCCTCTTCATTTTCTCTCCTCTTCTCCTCAAAGTCTGCGATACCTTGACGTGTTGTTTTTCTCCACATATTCCGGTCCCTGGCCCTTTGTTCTCACAAGGACGGGTCTCAGCTGGTTTTTATAGCACATTTTCGTGGTCTGGTCCCATTGGCAAACTCGCCATAGAGAATTTTCTTGGGGAGTCTGGGTGGATCTATTCTGTGGGCATGGCCTACCCATCGGAGGCGGTGGTAGATGATAGTGGCCTCAACGCTGATCACTGAGGCTCTATGCAAAATGTCTGTGTTAGGTGTGTGGCTCTCCAAAGGGATTTTTAGAATTTGCCTAAGATTTTGTTGCTGGAAGCGCTCTAGGTTTTTTATATCGCTTCTGTATAAGGTCCACGTTTTGCACGTGTATAGAAGTGTGGATAGAGCTACTGTCCGGAAGACCATGATTTTAGTGGTCATCAACGGCAGTTTAAACGACCAAAGACGAAATAGGCTGCCCTGATCCTGTTCTCCACATCCTTCGTACATGTGGGAGTAGATGTGAAGATGCTCCATGGGTATGAAAATTGATCCACTGTCTCTTGTGGTTGGTCATTTACAATGGTGTTAGTGTTTGGAGCAAAAGACCAGGTGGATGTTGGACGAGTGTCTTGGTCTTGTCTGTATTTACTTGCATCCCCAAACGTTCGTTGGATGTGTTGTATGTGTCCGCTAACGTCTGGAGGACCTCTGTAGTCTGACCTGAAGTGGCATTGTCGTCAGCATACTGCAGTTCCCATACTGAACACATGGTTGTCCTAGTTTGGGCGTAAAGTCGAGCGTGGTTGAAAACGCCTCCATCCGTGTGAATATTAGGCACACACACAAACACACAGGGATTGAGTTTTATATATTTAGATATATATTAAATCTATACTAATTTTTCTTATAAAGGAATCACCGCCAATTGAAGATATTTTTATTTTCGATTTTAATGAGATTTAAACCATTTGTAAATGGCGTACTATTGTACAGATTCTCAAAATTATATTAAGTTTAAAACCCTTAAATTCATCAGTTGTGCAATCTCTATTTTCATCGTGTTCACCATAGAATTGTAGTTTCTTTCGGCAGAAATACAAATCTGATAGGGCGAACGCAACAATGATGCAGGATACAATTCAAACACGAAAGAAACATCAATTACCTACTAAAGGTAAGGTTACTCCCAAATCCAAAAACCAGCAGTCAAATTTGTGGGAGTTAACCAAAAAAAAAGGAACTACTCTCTCCTCTCTCTCTCTCTCTCTCTCTCTGTACAAAGTCTAGGGTGTAACGAATACACCACAGAGTTAGCTATGCATTCTGTAATGCCTTAAAGAAAACAAGGTACCAGTAAAAAAGAACTAAATCATATGTACTGAGATTTACATCGTTTTCATTTTATTATGTGATAAAGATTCATGTCATCAGCTATGCCAGTTCCAACGTTCTGAAACAGTTATTTTATCATCTCGTCTGAAAATTCACTGTTGTCTTTAGTATTCTGCTGCTTAGGATGTAGTTTGAAAACTCACGGTTTTCTTGAGTATTCAGTTGTGTCAACGCTCCGGTATCAGCTGTGAAAATTATCCTCTAAATCAGCAATATCTTTCTTTTATCTAAATCCTAAGACTTCCAGACTTGTTTCAATAAATAGCACAGGAAACCTGACGATTGGTTAAGCAATATCTTTTACTTTTTAATTGTGATCTGGTTTTGCAGACATAGTTGTAAACAATGGTTCTAAAGACAACCCACTTGCCCCCCCCCTCCCGCGAGCGTTGTTTTTTAAAAGGGAAAGAAAGGAAGGAAGAAAAGAAAAAGAAAGAATAAAGCTTGACGAGTGGAGAAAGAAAAGGTGGAGGCTTAACATGCCAGTAACTTATCTTTCCTCTTCACCTTGCCAAGCATGCTAAAATTTATCTGCCAAAGTCAGAGTCAAAACTGTTATTACTTTGGTGATGCACTATTTATTGACTAACAGAAGGGGTAGAAATTAACATGCTTCACACGTTCGTCTCATGAGATTTTCTATGACAACAAGATCTGTCTGTTTTAACTTATCACTTCAGGAGTGATCATTTTTTTGTTACTGGTGTTGGCTTAGTAACTTCCCTTGAATTATATTCAAGTTATTTCCCCTGAATCATACTGGCAATGAGTGAAAATGACTCTTCAATTTTGAAGTACGAAAATACTCACACATGTATGGTGTGAGATTCAAAATAGAGGCTTAGTCTCTCTCTAACCTGGGCTTGAAGCTGGGTGAACATATTCAACTCAGCTTTCCATTTTACATGGTTTCACATCGCTGACACAGTGTCATCAGATTTTGTTTCTGGGCAGTAAAGACGAGACTGGCCATTTCAGAATGCTTTTTTCTTCTATTGATTGTAACATTTGTGTACAGAATAGTTCCCAGACAATACAAAATAAGTTGTATTTATTTTACTTGCCCAATGCATTCTCGGTGTCGATCCTGGCAATCCATGTTAGTTTCCATTGTGTCTAGGAACTTTTAACCTGAACTTTTACGTTAGAAATTACGTCTGTAATGTGCACTTCCATTTTGTGTATCATGTATTATGTCTCTTTAACGTTTTTCTTTGACAAACCTTCTCTGCGGAAAAATAAATGCATGTATATACATGTAAATACAGCCTTCTCTTTATCATTAACGTTTCTTCATTATCGTCTTTTTCCTGTTTATTTCCAACCCTCGTGTGTACCCAAGAAAACAGCTATTCAAAATGGCAGCCACCTGTTTGAAGAAGATATTCAAACATGTGGTCACTACCCAAACGTTCAAATAGGAATATAAAATATTCATGTTTTTACTGTATATCTTGCATGCAAGATTGGTGTCAGCCCACGGTGAGTCATTTGTGTTTCTCCTATCGCTCCACACCATAACCTTTTATTGCCTTTTATTTATTTGAAGCCTAATCTTTTGCACTTATTTACAGAATCTCAGTATTATGAACCTTTCTTGGTATTCCAGCTAAAAAATAAAAAGACTGAAAACATTTTCAGATTTTTTATTATTTTTATTTCTTTTTAATAGAAAAATAAATCTTAAAAATAGAACATCTATAAAAAAAAAGCTATCAAAAGTAATTTTCTAAAATCTGTTCAGACAGGAAACTTATTTCAGCAGTTTTTTGTCATTTATTTGGCAGCAACCCTAACAGGAACTTCTTTTTTCTTTTTTGATGATTTTAGAGTCTTTAATTTCTCAATCTTGTTCAATAGTTCGTAGATGTCTAAAGACTCACCTGCAAAAATTCAAATGCATTTTTCATGTTATTTGCCAATGATTTAATAAGGAGTACAAATATTTTTAACATGAATTTTATGATGCAAAACAGGCTAAAGTTTATGGTTAGGGAACACTGACAATCAGCAGGTTTTCAAAAAAAGAAATATTAGGCAATAGGAAGAGAAAGTCAAAATAAATATCACAAATACGATTCGGCACAAGGAGTTACTGAATTATAATAGCTTCAAAATCACTGCAAAGTGAGAAACGCTTGATATCATTTCGCTTCTGTACTTGGAACAAATCTTACATGGGAACACCTTCAAAAAAAAAAAAACACTGAACCTCCAGAAACACCAACAAATTCAAACAAGTTGACAAAATCAACAAAAAACAACAGAAACACTAACTGCTGATCTTATCACTTTTAAAGACCAAAAACGTGAAAAAGAACCTGGGTCAATAAGTACGTATGTAAAGAGTCTTTCAAAACGTATCCATCAATATTTTCTGACATTGACAAGAAGGGGTTCAGATAAAGTAACTGTTAGAAAATCCGTCTTTGAAATCATAATCCCCAATTCCTGCTGCTGACAAGAAAAACCTAAACATGATTAACAACCAAAAACAAGTTAGTGGAAGGTTTCTCCTCCGGCATTATTTAGAGGAAAATGCATCAACTTTGGGGGAAACATTCTTGTTTTTTTAAGTGGCATTCAATTGCAAGAATGGCTTATTTCGTTTGGCAACACATCAACTCAAAAGGTGGGTTATTTAATGACAACTTCAGTCATTTTGGTAACCATTTTTAGACTTCACTGGTTCGAATACAGTTCGTTCCACAGAAACACTTTCATCAAAACCCACACCTGACCTTGTGTCTAACCTCCTGGAGAAGAGGTAAATAAAATACATAAATAAAACAATAGAATTTTAAATTTATGACACCAGGAAATTATTTATAAAACTTACTTTTAAAAATCATTATGTAAACTAGACATCCTATTTATTCTTGTAAGCGCCATTTCGTTCGATATATATATATATGATAACTATTTTTTTAAATACCTCCTTTCAGTCTTGAGAAACAATGGATACTCCCTGTAAGAGTGTATGCATGGGGAGTCTATAGTTAAGCAAAGGTTGCACGATCTCTAACTGTGCCTTTCCTAGACCGGCATTGCTTGAGCAGTGGCAAGAAGTCCAGGACGACTGGAAATAATGCTGGGATAAGCAGAGAAAACTGGTGTTATTTCAGAGTTTTCCTTCTCCTAGACGTGTTGCAAAACCAAGGCTTGAGAGTCTAGTCTACCCTACTATTTAATCCATAGCTAGAGAGAGGATATTATTGGTGAAAGTGATGTGGTAGCTACAACAGAACTAGAACCCAGTATGCATCCGTAACCACTACCTCAAGCCACTTCTACATATTTCATTTTGATAAGAACACCAATTGGTGTTATGTTAGAAATTAGACTCAGTCCAATGTGGTCGTCTTCCTAAGCTATACATCCATCATTGCATAAAAGATGGAGTGGCAGGTTAATATTATTAAAAAAACTAGACGTGTAAAATTAATTCCCTGAACAAAACTGTTTTGCACCACTTTTATGTTTCCTTATGAAGATTAAAATCAAAATATAATGAAACTAAACATTATGTCTTAGATCCTTATTCTAATTTGGATCAAAATCCATTATATCATTTTAATTCAAGAAAATATCTAAAATTTAAGGCTTAAGCTTAAGGGGTCTTAAGAAGAAATTGAAAATCAGGAAATCTTGCTTCATTGGTGTCTAATTACTATTAATCAAATTCAATGCAAATCTGAAATATTTGAATTTTCATAGAAGGTTGTGTCTATAGTATGCCCTCTAAAAACCTTTTAAAATATTCCAAAGAAACTGAAATTTGGGGAATATTTATTAATTAATGTCTAATACATAGTTAAAGTTCACAAAAATCAGAAATATTTGAATTTCCATGAAGGGCTTCCCCTTTTTACCCCTTTTGCATAAAATTAAACTAAATATAGCCCACATTTGGAGCCCTTACACCTAGCAGCTTTTTACCAAAACTCATAATAATCGGTTAATTACTTTAGGAGTTAATCCTGTACATAGAAATATCTAAACATATACACATACTTAACTTTATATAAATAAAGATTAGACCCAGTCTGATAAGACCTTCCTCTGAGATAATACACTCTCCCCCTATTGCATGAAATGGGATGGGAAAGTAATTTCACTGTCAATAAAGTGCTGGGCCTCATACAATAAAAGATGACCTTGTGTTACATCAATCTATTAATGAGCAAGAAGTCTGATTTGAATGTAATCTATCTTAATGAGTATGCTGATAGTAATAAATCTGTTTCCAACTAAAAACTAAATCTTTGAGAATATGACATAGTTTTGGGTACAGACATACACCAAAACTCCATCATAATAAAATGGTGTGAATAAAAATCCTAATCAAAAATGTTACACTGGATTTAAGTTTCTAACAAATCCAGTTCTGTTTGTAAATCATAAGGGAAAATACATGGAAGCTTACCGGGTGGTATGTTGTATCCGATGTTCAGTCCATGCGGATTGGATGGAGTCACGCAGTCCATGAAAACTTCTTTACGTAAACATGTATCGATGTCGACAGAACTAAAAAATGCCACAGACTACAAAAGAAAGGAAAGAAGGAAACATTTCTGATAAAAATATAGAAACAATTAGTGTAGGTGATCTCGAAGTGACAAGATTAATGGCAAAAGAAGAATCAGAGAGAGTTGATCGATATTTAGGGAGGGATCTTTCATCTCGAAGATGGTTCAAAGAAAATGGTTGAGGCCTGTATTTGCTTAAAAATAGGTTATTAATATATTCAAAAATTAGAGGTATTTAAGTTTGTATTTTTATTTTTATTTAAGTGCATAAGATTTTAGTTTTTAGTTTAATTTTTAAAATTTTAATTTTATTAGTAATCGTAAAGTAAAGTTTATTCTGTGTCTACAGTTTTTTGCTATTTCGCTTCTATTAATAAGTAATTATTTGGCATCTTTAAAATTTAAACTTTCTAGTTTCTTACTCCAGCATAATCTACACGAATCGTCTAATTATATGCATGTCCTGGCCCATCTTAATATTTTCCATTCGACTATAGGTGACCGTTCGTTTTTTTAAGATTCCAGTAATAGTTCGATAATGATGTACTATTTTATTTTGTTATTTAATTTTTGTGATTATAATAATTTTTTTCAAAAAATATAAAAATAAGAAAATAAAAAGTTTACAAAAATCATAATTCAAAAATAAATCTTAGATG
Source organism: Sepiola atlantica (assembly GCA_963556195.1). Taxonomy (NCBI): domain Eukaryota; kingdom Metazoa; phylum Mollusca; class Cephalopoda; order Sepiida; family Sepiolidae; genus Sepiola; species Sepiola atlantica. Next base: position 52,702,078 of record OY744519.1, read on the forward strand.
GCGAGAGGTAACAGAAAAAAATGTGACAGATAAACTGTCTTAGTTCTCCTGCATCAGAGTTTATTTGACCCACTTAAAAGTGAGAAGTACAAAAATCCCTTTCAAACAAGGGGAGCGATACCTGCAGGCTGATAGAAAGAAGTAGGTAGTAAGGGAGTAATAATACAAACAACTCTGATTGGTTAGTAGCTAGAGTAAGCACTAGTTAGCTATAAAAACAACTGTAAAATGTAAATCCATGCAATTCGCCTGGTGATTTCCTCTGGGAATGAAACAAACGTTTATGTCTAGCTTACTTGCATAAGTATATATATATATATATATATATATATATATATATATATAACTGGATTTTTCGTTTCTTCTCAACACAAACAAAACAATTCTCATATTGCGGGATAAATTCTCATGCCCATTGTTTCTGGTTTTCTTAAAAACTGTTGTGAGTAATTTGTTAATTTTGTATTTTATTTTTTTATTTGTTTGTTTGTTTGTCAAAAGAATAGCAAATTTATATCGTTTCCTTAGCATTAAAAGATAAGTACAACTGTTTTTATATACTTGTAAGAAATAAAAAATAAATTCCTCAACTGGAATTCCAGCTTTATTTCCTGACAGATACGCAAATTAATAAAGCAATATCTTAAAACACGTCATAAACCAAATGCTGTTCAAAAAGTACTAAGATCAAAATGGTATTTACCAAAATGGAAATAAACAATAAATGAAAAATTAATTGTCTTCAAAACTAGAATGTCATGTTCAAAACACAGATTGTGTTAAATAATATTCAGACTGATGTTGTATTTACAAAAATATCAATTGAAATGTTTAATTTGCTTAAAAATACTAGGTGTTCAAAAAGTATCCATACTTAAGTTGTATTTATCAAAACATAAATGAACATAAATGCAATAACTAAAAGAAATCTGAATCATTTTAGTCAATTGTTTCCTAGAATTCATCAGAGAAGTATTGTTAGAATTTAAGTAGAATTGAGCATGTAATTAAAATTATACTTTTGATGAAATCCATACAATGTCTGTAAAAGATTCAGAGAATAAACAAATTCCTTCTGAACACATAACAATGGTTGTCGACAGGAAATATAAGTCATCTCACAAACTTTTAAATTGAAAGTTGAATGAGCATAATTTAAGATTTTTAAAAAAACTCCAAATGTAGCGATCAATGCAACCAGGAGTACTGAGTAAATGTTGACAAAACTTTTAATTTATAAACAACAGACACAAATGAAAGGCAAGGAATAACACAATTGTGTAATTTCAGCTAATTCTTACTAAATGTTTATGGGTACAATATTTTTTTAAATCGTTAGTAAACATGGATTTTTTTTGTTTGGTCTCCTAAATAGATCTTGATTCAGCTAAAATATACCAGAAGGAGTAACGTTACAAATTAAGTGGAATTAAACACAAAATCAAAACTATACATTAGATTAAATCCTTACAATGTTCATAAAAGATTCAAAGAATAAACAAATTATTTCTGTTAACTCAACAAAGGCTGTCGACAGGAAATAGAAATCACCTCCAAAACATTTAAATGGAAAAGTGATCGAACATAAATCAAGATTTTAAAAGTTATTCTCACAAATCGGATTATTTAGTAGATACTGAGCAACTGGCGATGTTGGTACATATAATAAAGATTTCATATGATTTTGCTTTTATATCACAAGTCTTGGCTTTCGTATCATTTGGCTGCTGTTAATATTATTATTATTATGATTATTATTATTTGTACTCAGTATCAGTTCTCACACAAGTCATTGTCAGTGATTGCTCACTGATAATAACCGGTAGTGTTCCCTGGAGTCCGAATGACAACAAGCCTCCCCAGACTTCCAGTACTCTCCACCTCTTTTCAATAAACATTGAAAATGACTTTGCGGTGTCACAACAGCCACTTACCATTGATTTCTAGCTCCTAACAACAATTGGTCTCCTCTGGGATTTTGGTGGCAATAAGCCTCCCCAAGGTCCCAGTACTCTCCACATTCTTCCATTGGAGGTCTGGTTAGTCCTCTCCCTCCTCAGTCTTCCCATCCTCCTTGACCATTCACGTGGGAAATATCAACCGAGGTTGGTGCCATCACTTTTTTATTGAAATTCTGTGCAGTTTCTGTTTTTTGGGTTAATGTTGTGGTGTTCTTCCTGTGGTTTTGTTTTCTTCCTATTATAACTTCCATGTGACTGGTTACTGTTTGTAGCTTATGCGGGTTGGTTTTTGCATTCACGGATTTTCCTTAAGATTGCAGCTGTTTTCATCAATAATTATTATTATTATGATGATTATTATTATTATAATTATGATTATTATTATAATTATTATTATTAGGATTATTATTATTATAATTATTATAATTATGATTATTATTATTATTAGGATTATTATTATTATAATTATGATTATTATTATAATTATTATTATTAGGATTATTATTATTATTATTATTATTATTTGCTCACTATAGTTTTCACATAATCAGTTATTGCTCATTGGCAATAACCAGTGGTGTTTCTTTGGAATCTGAGTGACAACAAGTCTCCTCAGATTTGCAGCACTCTCCACCTCTTTCAATAACCATTACAAATTAGTTTGCGTTATCGCAACAGCCGTTTGACTTCACCCCAAGAAGTCAGTCAATTTCTCGCTAGCAATGACCGTTGGTCTTCTCTGGAATTTCAGTAACAATAAGCCTCCCAAAAGATCCAGTACTCTCGCATCCTTCCAGTGAAGGTCTGGTTTGTGCTCTTCCTCCTTGGTCTTTCCATCCTCCTTGACCTTTCACAACAATTTTGTGTGGTATCAGCCAAGGATGGTGTCACCGCATATGTGTGTATTTTTTTGTATTCTTCCTCCTCCTTTCCATTTATCTGTCACTGGTCAGCCTTTGTTGGTTATGTGGGTTGGTTTATGCATTCAAGGATTATTATTATTATTTACTCATTAGAAGTTTTCACGCGAGTCATTACCAGTGATCGCTCCCTGGCAAAAACAGGTGGTGTTCCCTGGAGTCTGAGTGACAATACCCCTCCCCAGATTTCCAGTTCTCTATGCTTCTTTCCATAATGATTCCAACTCACTTGGTTTCTGGCACCAGTTGTTTTTCATTGTGGCTTTCTCTAGAATTTCAATTTGACCTGATACGAACAATGATTTGTGATAACGGCTGCCTACTCAGGGTGTTAACAAGTACAAAAGGTTTGGGTATCACTAATAAATTAATTAAGACCAAGAGGAAAAGGGAAACATATTTTTATGGCAAAGTAAACCTTTTGGGATTATTTTATGCTAAAGCTCAATAGTTATTATAAATGATTCATTGTATACGATTAATTTAACACAAGTTGCTATTTTTTACCCATAAGGAGGAAATGGTAGATTTATACCTTTCCTAAGTGTATTAATGCATAAATGATCACAATGGATCCGACTGGATTTGAACTCGGCATAGCTGTTTTAAAAAGCAAAGGAAAACGAAAAGCCAGATCTAGATTTTGATTTTTCATACCTGAGGCAAATCAAACATTTCCAACTTGTAAGCAAACATGCTTCTTGTCAGCAGATTAGTAATCTGCAAGGCCAATGCAGCCGTGTATCGGTCTTTACTCTGCACCAAATAACGCACTTCATCGTGAATACTGATGCAAAAACGTCCATCAATGGAGAATTCTTCTATCAGCCATTTCATCGAAACTAACATCAGGTGGAGATAATCAACAGCGGAACTTTGCACAACCCAATTTATACGACTGGTCATGAACTGAAATTAGAAATTTACATTTATTAAAATACATTTATTACATTTATTAAATACATGCTGTGGGAGAGATAATAAGATAGATATACCCTATAAGCATTTATTTATGTAAATCAGACTTTTGTTGTTACAGATAGTCCAAATGACCTGCATTTTTTCTCCATCTCTCTTGAAACTGTCACTACTGATTTAACATTATTAGACTGGACTAGTGTTGAAGAGAGCTAGATAACCACACAAGATTATAGTTTATTAGAGCCTTCCATAACTAAAAATATCTGATTTTCATAAATAATTGATTATAGAAGGACTCTTAAAGCCTTGATAGGCAACTAGTTTAGGAGAAGAAAAAAAACTCAAATTCAAGAGAAACAGTCTACTTGATGGCGGCTTACGGTTATGAAGTCATAATAGCCGCCATCAAATAGACTGTTTCACTGTTGAAAAATAATGTTAAAAACGTTATTTTTCCACATAAAGCTAGAGTAAGGAGAAAAGTGGAATTTTCCATTCGAAGAGAAAAGTTTATGTCAGGATATTGGGTTAAAGAGTAGTTTAGAGCCCTGAGCATGATGCGATAAAAATTGTGTAGAGGCAATAAATATTGTTTCCTGTTGTTGTTTTTGTTAAATATTGTTAAATATAAGTAAATTGGGGAATCATTTTGAGTTAAAATCTAATTAGTTTTACGCATTTAATCTTAACAAAGACACGCTTGAAATGTGTAAATAATCGCTGGAAGAAGAAAAATGGAGTCTTCATAGCAACAGAAGTAATGGTTTGAAGACTTCATTTTACTTCTTCTACACATTTTAACTCGAAATGGTTACTCATTTCCTAATACTTAACAATATTTAACAAAAACAACAAGGAAACAATATTTATCACATATACGCAATTTTTATCGCATTATGTTTAGAACTCTAAACTATTTTTTAACCGGATATTGTATCACAGACAGGAAGTAACTAGTTACAAGTAGTGAATAAGCTGATCAATCTCTCTTTTCCTGGACTGCAAGAGAGAGTGGTCGTATGCTGTATAGTGGAGAAGAAAACTAAAACCTCCGAAAGCATTGTTAAACACCAATGATTTGGTTTGCTGTCGATTTTAATCATTTTACAATTATAGTTATTAAGAAGACGTAGACGACTGCAGACACAAGAGAGAAAGAAACAGAGACGTCACTATTCACTGAGCAGCAACTTACGACATGTCAATAAAACAAGATTTTGGCTGTGCTATGCTACAAGATGCCGGACAGAAATATTTTGTTACAGTCTATAATCAAAGAATTGTCTCACCAAAACCAAGATAAGAAAAACATGTAAATAACAATTCCAGGGAGTTGTCCAATTTCTTCAAACTGTAGGGGTGACAGAATCGCCTCCCTAAGATGTTGCTTCGATGGATTCAGAGAAAAGGGATCAAGTCTCGTTCGTGATATCGGAAGACATGTGTCTTGGACCCAGTTCTCGTGAGATTTCAGCAATGGATGACCTACTTGTTAAGTTAAAGACTTTGAGGAATGCTATGGAAAGTAAAGATCTGAGAGTGAATGTTACCAAGAACATATTGATGATCAGTGTTTGTAGTGTTGGAAAGCCCCCAGAAAGAAGAAAACCTCCCCTGCTTAGTTTATGGAAAGGGAGTTAGTTGCAACTGATTTTTTTGGTACTTGCATGCATTGAGTACACAAAAAGTGCAGTGGAATTACAGGTAGGTTAAATGATGATAACCAATTTGTGTGCAAGAAGTCTAAGACAATGGAGACGGATGAAAACTCAAATATGGAGAAAGTATATTTGGATGGTGAGGTTATTAAGGTTGTCCAGAAATTTTCTTACCTTAGTGATACCATTGGAGCACAGGGTGGAGCAGGTGCTAGTGTGATTGCGCAACATTTCAAAGCACCAATCATCACGATATTACCGACCGCAATGAGTACTTTTCAACTTTTTACAGTCTGAGTGGCTTTGATCATGGGAATAAAACACCACAAACCAGCATGTATGTAAAAGTGCAAGATTTTTTACTCCTCCCCCTCTACTTTATTGCTTTTGTTATTGGGTGTTGTTTTTATTATCTCACGATAAGCTAAGCATTTAAAAATGTGTCACTTACATCATCCGATACAAATTCTGGTTCCAATGCTTTGCTTATTCGACAGCCAAGGACGGGGGTCGAAGGTTGTTCATTCTTTGCAATCTGTTCCAACTTATTAAACATGAAACTTTCACTGTAAAAAACAAAGGGCAAAGTTGTGGAAGAATTATTTTGGTTGTAATTAGGATTCATTAGTTAAGTAATATAAAGGGTAAGATTTTACAAGTGTCGGATAAGTACCCTAGAAAAAAGCTCAAGTTTTAAAAGACACCATGGAGAAAAGTGTTTGCCATGTGTTTAGGACATACATTCTTCACGTTTTTATGAATAAGTTGTAGATTTTTATTATATGGGAACAATGTATTTAATTATATGTTTAATTTACATATGTATATACCGGTTACGGTCTTTACAGTTTGCCGTAGGCAAACTATTAATAAATGAAATGTCTTTGTCTACCACAGACTTTTTTTTACTGTCTGTTATTTTCTACACACGTGCATAGTCAACACAATACACAGCCATTCTTAGCAACACTCAACATGCTTAGAGAATTCTTTTTTTTTTGCTTTTATTCACTCCAAACAAGGCATATTGCCACTGAAACGTCATCGGCTACTGTGAATTAGGGGTCAGATTTATAGGGGCATCCTAAGTAGGGAGTTGTGTAGCAAAATGTTTGTTTACATTACATTTAAATATGTGTATATTGGTACAGTTGGGAAACAGGGAACATGTAGCAGGGAGGGAATTCCAAAGGCAAGTGGTTCAAGGAAACAAACTATTAGAGTAGGAAGCTGTCCAGCATCCTGTGATCTCTGCAGTGAATGGGTAGGAATTTTACGTTGAAGGGCAGCAAGTTCGTAAATTAAAATGTAAACTATTGTTAATTTTCAATGTATTATTTTTAGAAATGATCTGTTAGGAGTAAAAAAGAAAACAGAAACTCACCTTCCGCCTCTCCATTCTCCAGTTTTAGGGCTGCAAATAACATTTATAAAAATAATGAAAATACATCATAGTGCAGGAATTAAAATTTTTTGTTACGTCCACACATCTCTATAAGTCTGTCTGTCTGTCACACTTTAGTTTGAAAATTTGAAAAAGCATTTTCATTGTTAAATGCACACATTAAATAGATGCATTTAAAATAGATGCATCCAAGCATTTCTATAAGAGATCTGTCCATCTGTATGTCACATTCTTTCTTCTTTCATTTACATATGTATATTAGTTTTTTATTTCTTATTCATTTTGGTTTTAAAGGTGGTATAAATTTCTTCGATCTGTCACCAGTGCCTAAAATACTTTCTCTTTCAAAATTAAATAGTGATTGGTTTAAATATAGAAATTGGTAAAATGGATTAGGAGTAAAAAAAAAAAATTTATAACAGAGATGAAAGGAGATCAGATCTTTTTAGCAAAACAGATTTAAGTATCAAATTTGTAGGAATGAGAGACTCTGAGAATCCAACAATTCATCCTAGATTTTATTAAAGATTTTTGGGTTTTTTTCTTTTATTCATATGACCATCTGAGGTCCTTTCTCAATTAGAGCTAAGATATATTAATGTCGCTTCCTTTGCTAATTCTTTGATTGTTCAATATCTTTTAGAAATATTATGGTTGGTGTAGCCACAAAATCTGTACACCCAACCTCCATTGGATATACTTCCCAGCCTTGTTTACTCATCTCTGCTGCAAATTCTATGGATCACAGTTTGTTACTTGTTGCTTTTTCAGTCAATCCTAAGAAACTAGTAATTCTACCAAATATACCCTCTGCAGAACCCTAAATGGGAGCAGCAGATCCAACTTCTAGTGCCCCAGATGGCGACCAGTGTTTTTGGTACTTTGGAACTGTTCAGTATCTACTCTGCTCTGTCTAGAGTCAAAGAATCACTCAAATTATCAAAGTATTACTAAAATAAACTGATTTTTTTTTTAAATTTTATTTATAAGAATTATGAGCCCTACACACCTAAATTCTAGTATATATTAAATATTAAATTATTTTTAACGCCAATATGTAGTTAAAGCAAAATAAATTGATTTTGACTATTAAAATAATTTCAAACGCTATTGATAATGTTGACCCATTCATTTTTTTTAATTATCACTTATGTTTGAATTCAGGTTTTGAAACATGACCTAAATCATAAATCTATGGCGTCACGCTAAAGCTATAATTATTTTGTTACGGTAATGTTTTAAGCTCTATTAATAAGAAAGTTCAAATAGCTCAGTTGGTAGAACGTCAGACTTAAGATCTCAAGGTTTTGGTTTCGATTTCCGGCATCGGTTTTATTTGTTGGGAATTTATTATTTACTATTAATGCAATATTTTCCATTTCTAAAAGTAGTTAAGATCTCTGATATTTCGAAATGAAACAAATTCTGCAATGTATTTATTACGTTTTAAAACATTGTGACTAACAGACGGACAAAATCTCCATTTATATATTATGTAATAATGAGTCATCATATATCAAGACTAAAAGCCACTCGAGCATAGAGGTTGATGATATGGATAGATTGTCAGTTGAAGGATGAATATTATGAGAGGATAGAAAATAAAAAACGGAATGAATAAAATTTGATGACTTACGAGGACGGTTTATGATAAGTGCTTATTGACATTGGATTTGAAGATGATCATGTTGAAGCCATTGGTTTAAATGGAAGCAGAATGACAAATGCTTTTATCAGCAGGGAACAATTGGTGAAATGGATTGGAAGTAAAAGGAGATCAGATCCTTTTAGCAAAACAGATTTAAGTATCAAATTTGTAGGAATGACAGACTCCAAAAATCCGATAAGATAATTTTAGATATTAGGCTATTATTTGGTTTTTATGCATTTTTGGACATCTCTCTTTTTAACTTCTCATTTCAACCGATAAAAAACGAAATAATTACTCAGAACATTTGCACTATTAATACAATATTAATACGCAGATATACGGCATAATCACGTTGACACACTGGTTCTCCTTATGAAAAGCCCTTTAACCCATCCGTGACGTCACCAGTTGGCCACTCCTGAGCTGGTTAGTTACGTGATCCTGTTGGTACAAAAGTTGCTGCTCCGAAGAAGGCCACGGTTGTCGAAGAGGCCTCTCATAAGGTCACATCCACCCCCACGTTGTGTTTGTTTAGATAAGTGGGTGACCGTTGAGGGGGAATCAGCAACTCGGGATCCCTGTGGAATGAAAGGTCATTCATGCAGAACTGTTGAAAGTAAGAAATCAAGTCCGTTGTGGTTTTCTTAGAAAATAATTATTCTTAATAATGAAATAAAATATACACTTGTTGAGTCAGTTGGCCAGATAATGTTGAGTTCACTCTGGTATGTAATTGGACCGATGGACAATTTATCCTTCTATCAGTGGCGTGCTGTTCTAAGCTTGGGCGAGGACACACGTATCCCGATAGGTGTGATATCTTTCACGGATAAAGAAGGGTTCTTATGTCCGTTTCTCTCATTGATTAATTCACGGTCTGCTTGGTGTAACTCTGGCTAGTCCTCGCCCAATGCTTATCACTGACTGGCTAACTCTCTCAACTTCAACTCACTTATATGGAAACCGCTTGTGAATCTAACAACAAAGTCCAACTTCTATAATGTTATTGAGACATAAGATGTTTATAGGTCACTCTGACAATATAAACCAAACTTGAAAATTGTTTATCCTTATCCAAATTATAAGTATATTACATTTCCACTGTTTTCCAATTCGAAACAACAAGGTTCAATTCCGATAATGCCATCTGAGATTGAAGATGTTTTGAGGTCACTGACCATATAAATTGATATATGAACTTGTTTATCTTCAGTGGAGAAATGTTATTTATCAAGCTAATTCTCATTTTGTTTATTTGAGGTCCAATGTTGGTTAATGTTTATGGATACATAAGAGGTCTATAGGTCACTCTGACAATATAAATTGATACACTTATTTCAAACCAGAAATTATATTATATTCTACTGGGCCAATTTATACTAGCCGTGTATGCTGGGCACCGACCTTCGCAGGGCCAGTTAATATTGTCACACTTACATCACCAAAGTTAAGCAACATGGAGCCCAGTCAGTGCCAGATGGGTGACCATTTGGGAATATTAAGCGCTGTGTGTAGAAAGATGTCGACATCTCTCTGCAAGAATTGAAAAAACCTAACGTTGTCATCTCCCCTGACCAGGATATACATGCGACTGGTAGACCGCTTGTGAATTTGATATTCCCTAGAAACTTCCTCCTTTGGAGGAAGCTGGTTCACCCCATCTACGATGAATGCTGCTTAGTAATACACACATCAAATTGTGTTCAATATTTAATCTGAAAGTTCCCAAATTATAGATTATAGGTTGAAAAAATACATCTTTAAGATGCTTCGAGGTAAGTCGTCAGTGATGTGCTGGCATCATCACTTGTTTCAGGATTTTCAACATCATACAAGCTCAACCTATAATCCGTCCGTGTTTTGATCAACAAAAAAAGACCCATTCCAAAAGTGAAATGGTCCACAACTAAATGAGATGTTACTAAATGATATTTGGGACTTTTATGTCTAATATTGGGGGAAACAAAACTTGGAGGGATTGGACACTGGAGCGGCGCATTTCTGGCCCTGCACCTTTTTCCACTTTCACCTCTATGTTCCTTCCAATTTCCCTTTTTGTAGTGGAGCTGACATGAACAATGAACTGTCACCGGTGATGATGGCCACTCACGTCAGTCGAAGTGCCACCAACTTGTCCTGTGTCTGTTATAGAAAGGAGACAGTGGCTATCCCAAACAAGCGGTTATAAGCAGACATCTGTGACAACGTAGTGAGCTGCATCCGCTTATGCAAATGGTTTGTTTTGCTGACCAATCAATGACATTTTGGGCTCGATATAAGCAGGCACTTTGCGCTTATTCAGTCATTTAGTTCAGCGACTTTCCTACCACTTAGTTCTAGTTGGTTTCCATTGTCAGCTCACTCCCCATTGTGATAACCGGTGTTTGTTGAAGGTCTTGTTCATTGAAGAGGGCGTTCGTTAAAGATAGCCTTTGGTTCGTTCATACGTCAAAGTATAAGTAAATACACTCGGCCAACCCTACAGCTAACTCCCATCAATTCACTGTGGAAGTCCCCTGATGCCGGAGGGCTTTCTACTATAATAGCTTCTTTCCTCAAACTGCTAGACTTTGGAATTCCCTCCCTGTTCCCTGTTTCCCTGACTGTATCGACATGCAGAAATTTAAATGTAATGCGAACAAACATCTCTCTGCACAAGTTCTCACTTAGGATGCCCTCCTATAAATCTGGCTCCTAATTCATAGTAGCCCCTTACATTTAAGTGGCAATACGCCAATGTTTGGAGTAAATTAAAGTTTTTAAAAAAAAGTAAGTTGACCTTTCACTTTGTGTAGGTCACATTCACTATCCCATGCGAGTCAGCAATACCATGACCTAGTTTTATTTACTACACATTTCTACATAATCCTTTTGGATTTTTAAGCAATGCTAAGATCTCCTGGGGGTATAATGTGTTTGCGCAATATCACACAGATATCACTGACAAAATTATGTCATCTCTCCTGCTGGAAATTGAAAACCACTTTATCCTTTATGAACTTGTCTAAGATTGTGGGAACAGAATATATGATTACCTGAAAACATTTTGGTATCATACAATTTTAGGTTTTTTTTTGGTTTTTTTAACTTAGTTCACTCCAAACAAGGCAAGTTGCCACTGTAGACGTAAGAAGCTACTGAGAATTAGGGCGAACATTTAGGGGGCATCCTAAATTGGGAGCTGTGCAGCAAGATGCTTGTTCACATTAGTTTCAAATTTCTGCATGTTGTTGAAACAGGGAGCAGGGAGGGAGTTCCAGAGGCCGGCAGCTCGAGGAAAGAAGCTATTGGAGTAGAAGGCTCTTCGGCATCTGGGGACCTCCACAGTGAATGGATGGGATTTAGCTGATTGTCGGGTTGGTCGAATGTATTTACATCGAGGGATCACCAGAGCAGCAAGTTTATCAAAGCACATTCCATAAACAAGCACAAGGATGCAACATTGCGGCGATGGGACAGGGGCTGGAGCTTGGTGGATAGTGATGGACCTATTAGATTAGATACTCTTTTTTGGACCTTGTCTAAAAGGGACAAACTAATGGATGGTGCACCAGCCCAGATGTGGCAACAATACTCCATGAATGGGTGAATGGCGACTTTATAGAGATATAGGATACTGTCAGGTGTAAGAAGTTTTCTAGCACAGTAGAGGGAGCCCACCTTCTTTGCAGTAGCCTTGGCAATGTCTTCTACGTATTTGTTCCAATTCATGTTACCTGTGAATGTTAGGCCAAGGAGTTTGAATGATGGACTCTCAGGTAGGGTGTTATTTGTCATGGCAATCGGTGGTTGAAGAGGTTTCTTGTAGTTGTTGAAGGAAAGGAGCTTTGTCTTAGCAGCATTAAATGTTACAACATTATTTTGAGTTTATAACTTTCTCGACAGTATTAGTGCATATATGACAACAAAAGATCCGATGGGAAAATGTTCGATGTAGCAGTGAATGTATTATGGAACTTTATTTCATTCATTTTAGTGGTTAGTTTTTTTGTTTTTTTTACTTATATTCATCCAAACAAGGCATGGTACTGTGAGTTAGGGGCCAGATTTATAGAGGGCATCCTAAGTAGAGAATTATGCAACAAGATGTTTGTTCACATTACATTTAAATTTCTGCATGTTGGTACAGTCAGGAAACAGGGAGTAAGGAGGGAACTCCAAAGGCAAGCTGTTTAAGGAAAGAAGCTATTAGAGTAAAAAGCTTTCCGGCATCTAGGGACCTCTATAGTGAAGAGGTAGGATTTTGCTGATCGTTTTGTTTGTTGGAGGTATCTACATTGAGGGGGCACAAGTACAGCAAGTTTGTTGGAGCACATTGCATTGAAGTACTTGTAAAACAAGCACAGGGATACAACATTGTGGTGATAGGACAGAAGCTGGAGTATAGTAGACAGTGTGGGACCTATTCGATTAGAGGCTCTTTATATGACCCTGTCCATGGGGAAGAGACTAGTGGTTGGTGCACTAGCCCAGATGTGGCGACAATGCTCAATGCATGAGCGAATAGTGGCTTTGTAGAGACATACTTGCAGATGAGAGAAGCTTTTTAGCCTGGTAGAGGGAACCCACCTTCTTTGCGGCAGACTTGGCTATGAATAGAAACTTTCCATGAAAGTTTAAAAAATCCAAATCCTAAGGAATATATCCCCCCCCCCTCCACCGAGGATGACTAAAGAGACAAATTTTTAAAATTCTTATAGTAAATCTAACAAAAAACATACATGGGTCCAAATATACACAACATCAATTAAAATATTTATCAGTGAAGAGACCTCTTTTTTTTTTACAAACAAGTCATCACTTATCAAGGGCCAAAGGCCACTCGCAGATAAGGGTTATTGAGTTGAACAGACAGTGAGACACCAAAGGGATTTGTAATGATTGGTGTAACTGGTCAGAAAAGATTATTGGACTTGAAAACGGCAATCTTATAGTAAGCCGGGAAGCAGTCTTGTGGAACTGTGTTCCACAGACAGGCAGTTCAAGAAAAGAAACTTTGTTCAAGGAAGTTCCACTTAGTTCTAGGTACACAGATAGAGAAAGGGAATTTATTGACAGTTGTTGTAGCTAGACAAGTTTTTGTTGTGAATATTTTATAGCGGGGGGGGGGGGGGGGGGCATAGATTGAAGCACTTGCCATGAAAATAACGATAGAGTAGAGAAAGACTAGCAACGTCTCTTCTGTGAGAAAGAGGCTGAAGGGAGGAGAAGAGGACATCGCCCACTAGATTTCAAAGTCGGTTTTGTACTCTGTCAAGGGAGGAAGGATTCTCTGAACGGCACCTCCCCAAAAGTGGCAACAGTACTCCATATTAGGACGTATTTGACTCTTATACAGATAGAGGATTGCACCAGGAGTGAGATATGTTTTAAAGTGGTAGAATGATTCAACCATTTTTCCAGCGACCTTGGCAACGGATTTGATGTAAGTATTCTATTTCAGGTCAGTCCCAGAAGCTTATCAATACAGGCGCAACAGAAAAAATTAAATTAAAACGAAATTAAATAAAGGGCGGAAGTATAAACACTTTCTTACATTTTTATCATCCAATTTCAATGACTAGTTCAGATTATAAAATAAACTTTTGAAAAAATTACTTGTTCACTTTTTAACAGTGGGTTCAGTTTATTATATAATCTTGCCGTAAAATGGTCCCCTACTTGATTTCTTAATCACTCTTTAGAGCAAATAATCCAGATTACAAACATCTCTTCGGAAGTTTGAGCATGGGGCTGGGGGATTACTTTATGTTAAACTTATATACCACAACTAACCCTACTCTAAAAATTGAAACGATAAGATTTTCAGATATTATTTTTATAATTTGAGAATTTGTTTTCCATCGATTTTAGAAGGTGGGAACAAATCTTTAGGAATTTATCTACTCTAGACTTAAATCGCAAACTAAACCCTTGTACTAAAAATTGAACAATACGGTTTTTAAAAAAGAATTTATAATATGAAAATGTGGTATTTAATTGATAGGAATCTAAAGATTCTTTTCTAAAAGTTAAATAACAACAAATTTAGAAGGCGTGGGAAAACATGTTATGTAAAATCTTGTTAGGTAGGAGTTTTAGATGGAGATGGTCCAATCAGAAGGAACTTTTAGGTAAAGAAAGATGAATATCTATACAGTTAAGATGAATAAACAATATTCTTCAAAAACGTGTTCCAGGTACCTGTCCCAGGAAAAGAATCAGAAGAGAATATCTTCATATTATTTACCTCCTTATTAGGAAGTTCGACACAAGGTCAGGTGTGGTTTTGAGAAGCCAGCACACTAGGATAAGCGCATTCTGGCCTACAAAAAATCCCTGAGCAGCCCCGTCAGCATTCTTTAGTAAAGGTGCCTCAGGCTATTAGCAATAATCTAACCCCCTCTCAGAGAGAAAGTAAAGCCTGGGAGGGTGGACCTTCTCGGACTGAACAGAACAGCAGTCTGACAGCAACAAAGCCACTGTTGAACTGCTGTTGTATCATAATTCTATGATACAACATCAGAATATCTTCATGTCTGGCACCCAGCAAAGCGAAGCAGACAATACCAATATCCCAGTGAGAGATATGCAACAACATAATCAAGATGCCTTATCAACCCCCCTTCCTTATCTTAACTCCTTGTAAAATCTTATTTTGCATGTACATGTTAAAAAAACAATGGTCCATCTGTATAGGTACCTGTTACGCAACTCGGACCTCAAACCAATTCAAATTTTCCTGTCCTTAAATCCTATTTTGTCCTGAATTAAAATCAGTACGGAAATTAATGATTTGCAAAAATGCATGCATAACATACAATAGAAGACCGGTCATTAAAAAACTGGGACAATATGGAAACCAGTTAGAAAAGAGAAAAAGACAAAAGCATTTAAACATTATCTGAATAGTAGATGAAAAAATGTTGAAATGGTTTTTTTAACCAATGGTATAGGGGAAGAGGGGGATCAAGATACATTCTTTGCAAACTCTTGATATAAAAATCACTAATTCTGGTTTTTACAGTTCTAAATAAAGTCTCAAAAAAGAAGTAAAGATATTTCTCATTCAATTTGAGTAAGTATATAAATAAATAAATAAATAAATAAAAAGAACGTTTCTCTAAAGATGCGTCCATTCAATCTGTAGATTTAGCAATTAAAATGATATTTAAAACTGAAGCATGACAGACCAACGAAAATGACATTTTAAAATGAAGCATGGCAGACCAACGAAAATACTATTTTAAACTGAAGCATGACAGACCAACGAAAATACTATTTTAAACTGAAGCATGACAGACCAAAGAAAATGATATTTAAAACTGAAGCATGACAGACCAACGAAAATGCTATTTTAAACTGAAGCATGACAGACCAACGAAAATGATATTTAAACTGAAGCATGACAGACCAAAGAAAATGATATTTTAAACTGAAGCATGACAGACCAAAGAAAATGCTATTTTAAACTGAAGCATGACAGACCAACGAAAATGATATTTAAAACTGAAGCATGACAGACCAAAGAAAATGCTATTTTAAACTGAAGCATGACAGACCAAAGAAAATGATATTTAAAACTGAAGCATTACAGACCAAAGAAAATGCTATTTTAAACTGAAGCATGACAGACCAACTGATGGACGCATCTAAAAATACTAGTTTAAAATGTTTGTTCTGAATAGTTAAAATGTGGAGGTGTATTATGTATCTTGTTTTTGTGGTAAAAACATGACATCACCCAAAGAATTAACGCCCCACCTTCACCTCTTGAGTCTACTACTGACCCCCTGAGAGTTTTTGCATTTTCATTTATTGTTCTAGAACAGGAATGTTGAATTAACTGAATGGAATATTTGTTATTTATAGTTTATTTCTACTTCCAAAGACGCTTCGAATAAATAACTACTATTATGGAGATTATTATCTCAGACTGAGTATCTGTGAATGGTTGAATGAAAAGCCAATAGAATCTCTAATGTTTGCATGTTAGTCACATATAAGCTCCAAAACTATTGGGTAGAATTGTACCAAATTTGGCATGAAGTACTCTTGACATGTCAGGTGTGTTCTCTTAAAACTACTACTGTTAAAAATCAACTCCAAAATTATTAGTCAGAATTGCAATAAATTGTGCATAAAAAAAACTCAAGGATGTCAAGTGTGCCATAGCTGTCAAAATTATACTACTACCACCTATAGTACTACTACTACTAATAATAATAAACATGTAATGCTTCAGAATTATTGACTAGAAATGCACTAAATTTAGCATGAAGAACCCTAGGTATGATGTGTGTTTCACAGGGGGCCAAAACATACTAATTAACTATGATAATAATTATAAACATTTATATGTTCCAAAACTATTGGCTATAATTGCACCAAATTCAGCATAAAGAATCCTTGGGATGCCTTGTGTAATTAAAGTAAGAATACTTATGATACTTAAATAAAAGTCCAATGTTTCACAGCTCTCTGCAGGAGCGAGACTAAAAAGCACTATATTGGCAGATTTTTGGCTATTTATTTATGTGGCGAAGGGGGGGGGGGCACAATCTCATTTCAACACTTAAAAATAAGATTTCTTTAATTATTCTTTTTTCAACTTTTTATTTCTCTAGTAAGTTCAGAGTTTGTTTTTTTAAACTCATCTGAAAGCTCCCAATACTGGCAATGGAATGTGTTCTTCATACCACAGATGCCCACAAAAATAGAGGAAATTTTTTAATTTATGCCAATATTATGTATTTAAACACTCATTTTACCATAAGATAAACTATGTCATCAGAAGAGATGAATGAACATAGCAAGAAGATAAAGCAAATGCCCTTACATCCAACAACACTTGCGTTGCTCAGAGCCAATATTCCCGATTTCACTCAATAAAATGAATCATCATCATATTCTAGAAAAGAAAATGTGAATTATTTATAGGGGGCATAGAAAGAAATAGCGCAAGAGAAAACATGAACATGGATATCGAAAGGACACCTGAAAAGAGAAATGGAACTGCTATTGACAGTCACACAAAACAACATGATCAAAACAAACTACATAAAAGCCAAGATAGACAATCATCATCATCATCATCATCGTATTCGGGTTAATGTCCCTTGTACATGATGGCTTATGTTGGACAGCTTTTAGAAATTGACTTCCAAATTAACCTATCTCTGGTCAGGTCTATTTATTTCCTTTTCCCTCAGATCCATTTGGCCTTCCCCTGTGAACTGGACCTGCTACCCCAACTGTTCTACATCTACTAACCCAAGAACTCTCATCCATTCTTTCAACGTGGCAATACCATCGAAGTCTCCTATTCTGCACATATCTCCTTATACTGTTCAGAATTAATCTTCCTCTTGAGTCATCAGAACTAAGCTTGTCTTTAAGACTCACATTAAACTTCTATCATATCATTTTCATATCATTTCTCTCCATGCAACACATGTCCTCAACTTTCACTGACCAGGTTTCACTTCTATACATCATTACACTGTGTACAAATGCCTGATAGACATAGCTCTCAAAAAGTCCAGATCTTAATGTAATAGATTTCACTATTTGGAGATCAATTTCAATTACTGAAGAGAGAGGTCACAGACGTAAAAATCCTTAAAATCTCTGGTGATGGAAATTTGGAACAATATCCTGCTTTGCTAAGCAGCTGCTTACGGAAAGCACATTAAACATGTCATCTAACATTTGTGTTTTTATTCCGTTTTAATAATGCTTCTGTTAACAACTGTTTCCCATTTCCAACAATTATTTATGTACATCTACATTAATTGTGCTAAATTTGCTGCGCTTTTATGAGACACCCGGTATAATCACAAAATTGCTAAATATTATTTTTTAATTATTTACATTCTTGACATGCTCAAACAAATTGTTCCTGGAATTAATTACTTTCTAAGTAAATAAATGCTGATGTTTATTAAAGGTGAACGATCAAAATGCTTGTTCTCTTTGAAATATTTTTTTTTAATTATCTATACAGAAAGAAAAAGTAAGTAAGTAAGTAAGCTTCGTTTCTAAGGCAAAATGTCCATAGGACCGGTGATGAATCTCCGTTGTATAGTGTTATATGAGATGGATAGCTTGAGGAACCCCTGTGATAGAATGCTCTGATCACAGTTGATACACATTTATGCATTATACTTTAGGGAGAGTATTTTCTTATAACACCTAGTATTTCAAAATGGTCACCCATACAAGTATTAACCAAGCTCATATTTGCTATACTCATTCAAAATTCATTCAAAAGATTTATTTTTAATAATCCAGTTTTAAAATCCATGCATAATTAACATTCAACAATTATGTTCAAAGGCAAGAAATCTCTACATACTCTCGCTTTCCTTTTGTAGCCAAGTACAATTTCTTTGCTTTCTTGTGCGCCTCCTCTTCTGACAATCTGTGATTGAACTGCACCAATAGCTGCTCGGCAAACTTTTGGCCAGCACCATAAATGCGGCCATAATTGAACACCTAAAAATGTGCAATTAAAAAATAATTTGAATTATTTCCAACAGCTGCAATTAAAACAACACAAAAGCATTCACAAAAGAAAAGCATTGCCACATATTTTAATTGACGTGTCTGCAACATTTGAAATTGTAGATAAACATAAATCAAATACAGATACACCTGAGAAATGAAAGCAGTTATTCTAGTGAAGTAGTTCTTAACCAAGCCTTATATGGCAAACAGTCAAAAACTAGATCATCATAGCAACTAACTATGCCGCCCCTTTTTTACTTTCCCATGCACCACACTAACAATCATGGGTAACCAGCAGGGTCAAGCACGAGTGGAGACCTGATGACATAAAAAATGACTTAATAACCAAGTGGTCATGCTCAGAGACCCAAACGATGGGATGATTACAGATTCCCCTTTCCAGAACATCCTTTTTGCATGAATGTTTTCCTTAATCTATGGCAATGGTGACAGGAGAGAGCTATCACCCATGCCTGAAAGAGAAATCCCACTGATAACATCAACGACTATCTTGCTGAGAGAGTGCAGATTGTATTCTTGAAGCTCAGCCCTGATATAAGCCATGGTCCTAACATTATCTATTCAGCCATGTTCTTGCTCCCATCCTGGCGTGCCCTTTAGCAAACTGTTTCAATCTATCACTTGAGGAAGATGTGGTGCTGAATGACTGGAGAATAGTGACCGTGTGTCGAATATTCAAGAAAGGCAACAAAGAGATGCCTCTCAATTATCGAACTGCCAGTCTCACCTCCATTATCTGCAAGGTCATGGACACCATTCCCAAGCAGGAGAACCACCTCATAACTTCCAATGCTATTTCTGCATCATAACAAGCCGTTATCAGATATGTTTTACATTTCCCCCTTTTTACATATATTTTATTGGTTTTATGTTCTTGTTAATGCAAGTTGATTTTATTATTAAGACTGTATAATATGTATTATCATATCATGAAGAAATAAGCATTTTCTTCATCTTCTGTAAAAAAAGCAAATTGTATATGGAACAAACATAACAAATTTTGTAAAAATTATCAAAATTGTTTCTCTGAATATTATTTTGTTCATAAAGTATTTGATTTTGTAAAATGTTGAATTTGCTTTCTGATTGTATTATGTCATTATATTTTCTGTAATCAAGTAGTCAATACAAACTAATTGACTCATGATTTTTGAAATATCAAAAATGTGTCTAATTCATGATGAATAAAGTGAATTTTTGTAAATTTAGTTCTTTTTATATTTTTGTACATTTTACATTTGATTTGATGAAAATAAATCAATAAATGTAATCTGCTTCCTAATAATATGTATAGATGCTAATTACTGGACATTACTAAGAAATTTCTTACTAAAACTTTTCTCTGTAATTATTATTTAGTAGTAATTTTGGTCTTAAAATGTCTGCCCTCGGTTGTGGACCCCACTTGCATGTTTGCTAGGCCTATATTATGGATCGCCTTGCTATCAACCCATTCGATTTTTTTTATGAATCGTTTTTCGTTTGTTTGTTTTTTATATATGATTTTTCTATTCAAAATAGTAACAGACAAAGGATAAACAAGGGAGGTAATGAGCAAAACCAACATGGATCTTAAAGGACTCCCCTTTCCAAACGAAAATGACTATTATGGATGAATACAGAGTTATGTCCCCTTCTTTTAAATGGCTGCCCTTAAAAATATCTCTGGTCCGATTTAATTAGGTTCTGGATGGAATTAAATCTATTAACATTTTATTTATTTGAAGAACATGGTCCCACGATCCACAAAAAGCACTGTCTATTCAGAAATGAAATACTGAGTTTGTAGGATGCGAAGTATCGATATCAGTATTTGAGAATTGGACTGATTTTCTATATATCATAAATATATATAGAGAGAGATATAGATGTTATCATTTCATGTATATACGCATATAATATTATAAGGTGATATAACATATTGTGTATAGATTTTCAGTATTTACTTCAACAGTGCTCAATACTTGAGTAGAGCTTAGTAGTAATAGTATAAAAATACATTTATGGCAATTAAGCTGCACAGAGGCATCTACGTTTCATCTCTGTAAGGAATCGTCAGGCTAAGTGCATTAGCCTACGGTGATGAAATGTGGACGCCTTTGTGTAGCTAAATTGCCATAAATATATTTTTATAATATTACGAGATATAGATAGAAGTTTTATAAAATAAAATGATTTTCATAAAAAATGAAATATCCTGTTTTATAAAATAAATAAAACCATAAATTACCTTGGCATGATCTCGGCTGATGCCAACTAAATCTGCTGTTTTACTGTGCATGTCTGTTTTATCATTCTTTTTGCCTTGCAAATTCATCCAGCCCAGTGCTGTGCATCCTGAAGTTGAAACATTATTGGAATTAATACGGAAAGAAAAAGTTTTGCTTCAAGAAAGCTTTACTGAACATAATTGCTGAAATTTTGCGCTTTGTTTGTTTATACAGGGTGGTCATAAATCCGTGTGAACTTTAAAAGATGTATAACTTTATTTGTATTTCCGATAGAAATAATCTGTAAAAAGGATTAGAAAAAAGTAAATCTATATTTTTTAAGGTTCTATTGAAATTTTATTTAATTTTCAACATGGCCTCCATCATTAGCAATACAAAGGGTAATACGATTTTACAGTAAATGCCTGAAATCACATTAGTTATTTTAGCTTTCAAATCTTCTAATGAACTAAGTTTGGTTGCATACACAATTGTTTTCACATGTCCATAAAAAATAATTTAATGGAGTCAAATATGGCGAACGCAGAGGCCAATAAAATGATCCACCCCTTTTTTTACTTATCTAAAAATTGTTGCAAATTTTGTGAAGAATTATTCAAGAACTATACTTAAAACTAAGTACATGCAACTTTATACATTCTTTACAGATTATTGCTATTGCAAATACAAATAAAGTTATAATTTCTTTAAAGTGCACACGGACTTTATAGACACCCTGTATATACGAACCAAGGGAAGATAACTGCTACCGTTTCCTGTATAAAAAATGGGGAGACAAGTATGCTTGTCTTCAACACGATTATATCAATTTAATATGTTACTAGCTACAAACTGTTTAACTAATATATTTTAAATATATATTTAAGATAACAGTTGATACTTGTAGAAAAATACAGTTATTTTAAAATTAAAATATGACAATGGTGTAAATAATACTTCTTATGGAAATGATGTAATGATTACTGGCAAAAACAGTGAACTTGGCATTCAGTGGTCAAGTTTGTTTAATCATTTTCTCTAATACTCTTCAGAGAGGTACACAGTAATATCTCCCTCCCCCCCCCCAGCTATGGGTGAAATAGTAGGGTAAACTAAACTCTCAAGCCTTGATAGGGTTACTTTTCTAGGAGATGGACAACTTCAAAATAGCACCAATTTATTTCTGCTTATCCGAGCATTGCTTCAAGTTATCTTAGAGTTTTCCCTGTCATTGGAGAAATGCGGTTACAGATTAGGCAACCCTTGCAACTCCTTGTTACGCAGAAATGCTTTAAGAGGATATTTATTGTCTTTTGAGACTCTTTGACATTTAATGTTGCTCGATCTAAACTTGATGGATCATACACCAAGATGCTACACGTCGTCAATAACATATTCTAGCAAAACTATGTAACAAATAAAATCCTGTATGGTTTCCTTCCACGCATATCCACAGTTATTCAACACTTTTGATGTTGGCCGGACATGTATTTCGACACAATGAACTTGCTGGAAAAATGCTTCTGTGGTTCCCAGAGATCAAGCGACGGGCTGGGAGACCACATATTATATAAAGACTCTGGAGAAGGACACTGACCTCTCGAGATTGGAACTTCTGACTGCAATGAGTTAGTGATCATCATGGCACACGATCTATTTGTAATTTAAATCTAAATTAGCATGGCCACAATGTTTCCTTTTTAAATATAACTCAAATTGACCTGGTTTCATTGATTCGTTGGTCAAGCGTTGTTGGCATAGAAAGCATAGAAAGGTGACCGTTCATTATGAATAGCACGTATGAATCCAAATTTGAAATATTCCTCTTTTTTTTTTTTTACTTCCTCATTTTATGCATAGAATTTGTGAGTGAAAGAAACAGAATTATACAAATTAATAAAGAAGTGTACAAAACAAAATGAATGAGAAATGAAAATGTTAACAAAAACGAATTATCGTAGAAAAGTCGAGTGTGGACTTCATATTCAAGATATTTGTTAAAATCGATTGAGAAGAAATAAATGAAACTGTCTTTTCTTCGCCAAATCGTAATATATCACTTTGTCACATAAGTCACATATTACTATGAAATATTTCAGAGGAACACGAAATTATGGTGGCAAACACTAAAACTCAAGCTGAATGCTCACATGCACTGATTGGCCCTCTAAAAAAAAATTGGTTCTTCCAGCAACATATATCAAACCTTCTTTGCTGATCAAGACACACAAGTGTGTGTGTGGGGGGGTGGGGGGGGATACCCTGCATCTCAATTGCACATGTACGTACATACACACAAAATATCTTTTATCTATATACTGTATATAAATTGTATGTATTAACATGCACACATACTAAGACTCATGAAAAAACCATTAATTGTTAATAACTCATTCCAAATTGCATTTATATTTTGTTGGTATAGTAAGCCAAAGGGTGCACATCCTACACATGCCACACCAAAATATTACCATGCCCAACCACACTGATGGGGCATGTGCACCACGTTGGGAATCATTCTTCTAACTTTTACTTATATATATTAGTAGATAAGATAAGAATAAAACGCTTAAAATACAAACTTTTAACTGCATGGAATGTTAATAACATATATAAATGCTAAACCAATCATTCATAGATTAGAGCAGAAAACTCGGGTTGATACTGTTAATTCCTCTCTGACTCAGTTTCATGCGTAAATGTACCTGGATTCATAAACCGGTGACCTTATATAGACAGCTTCTGTCACCTGCTCATCTCAAGGTGGATCCTGATTGGCCAATACCTCTTCTCTAAACATACAATTAATCAAGGAGAGATAAATCAGTTATCTTAATACAACAATAATGCAAAGGGCTGCGTAAAAAAGTGGGAAACTGTTGTATGACCACATGACACTTCAACGACACACAAAGAAGAACATATTTCAATGTCATTTTGTGGTCAAAAAGGATCATATTTCAGTAAACTCATAAACTTTCTTAAATCTGTCAAAAATCAGATGATTATCGGATTTTAATGAAATCTCTGAAGGTCTTTCAATAATGGAAGAAATTATTTTTAAATTGTTCTTTTTCGAAAAGCTCTTTCTTTTTTTTTAAACAAGAGTTCAAACCTTTTGTTTTTAGTAAATTCAAATGAAGAGAATTTTAGAATAGAAACTATTGTAGAATTTAAATCATTAAAAACAATTTTTAAACACTATAAACCGACTTCAAAAGAAGAAATCTAAAATGAATTAGTTTTCCTTTTTAGTTCAAAATGTTAGAGATTTTATGAACATGACATTAAAAGCTTATTGTTAAAGAAGAACTAAAATTCCTTGGCCTTTTGGCTAGGATCAAAGTGTAGTATCTGTTCTGATACCACACTTCATCTTTTCTGTCCTCGGTCAGTGAAGGAGAAAGCCTTCGAGAGTGAGGTGATTTCTATTTTTGTTCCAAATTCAGAGTGCCCCTTTTTGGGGAGCTGGAATTTTCCCCTACATTAAAAACTGACCTTGTGTCCAACTCTGCCCTCGTGGTGAAGCAAGTAAACAGGGACAAAAAGAATTAATGTTTATATACATTTGATATTGTGTTTTTAGTTGTTTTATTGAGCCTTAAAAACCGACCGTACTTTCGTTACAACCTGATGCATAACTCCATAACAAATGCATTCTTAAGAGGCCAAAAATATACTTCCATACAAAAACTCTATTTGTATTTCATACAATGAAACGTACGAATGATATCACAATGTGTGTTCTTATCACGTGTCCTAGATTATAATAGAAACAGAATAAAATAAGTTTTAGGAAAATTGAACTACATATTACCAAGTTAATATGACTTTTATTGTTTCCTCTATTTTAACAGTTCACCCCAAACAAGACAGGCCGCCACTGTAGACGTAAGGGGCTACTGAGAAAAAAGAAAAGGGGAGAAGGTAGGGGGGGGGGTCAACCTAAATTGGGATCTGCACAGCGAGATGTCTGTTTACATTAGTTTTAAATTTCTGCATGTCTGTACTGTCGGGGAAACAGGGGGCAGGGAGGGAGTTCCAGAGGCCAGCAGCACAAGGAAAGAAGCTATTTGAGTAGAAGGCTCTCCGACATCTGGGGACCTCCACAGTGAATGAATGAGATTTAGTTGATTGTCGAGTTAGTCTAGTGAATTTATGTTGAGGGGGAACCAGAGTAGCCAATTCATCGGAGCATAATCCATTGAAGTATTTGTAAAACAAGCACAATTTACTGGTTGGTCGTGATGAGTCTTACATATATTAAGACGTGTTTTCAAAATGGTCAACTCAATATGGTTATTAGCCAAGAAAAAAAAACATAATATATCATTTTTGTTATTATTGTTTACTTAAAATTCTTATACCAGCTATAAAAGTTATTTCTTACTGATAACGACCTGTGGCTTTCCCTAGAGTCTGAGTGACAGTAAATCTCCTTGATATTCCACTACTTTCTGTTCCATTCGTCTTCTTTTTCTTCTTCATTTTTCACTCATAATTACTGGTAGCTTTACCTGCAGATTGAGTGATAATCTAGTACTCTTCATTACATTATAATGTGATACTATTGGGAACGAGATTTCTCCACCCAAAATCTTCTCATTATAGGCATTCTAGTAAATTCTAAAAATAATTAAGAACATTTATATGCTAGACACTAATTACGACTGCTAATTACAAGAACTAATTATTCAGTCATGTAGCATTTGATTAGCTTTATGTTCGAAATAATATTTAGTAACTGATTAAAAGAACAAATGAATGTATATCACTTAAAAGGTCATTTAGTGTATCTGTAGGAGTTCATGTAGTCCATAAGGTAGGTACCATAACAGTAGTTTTATTCAAAATTTGATTAGTTTTATTTTATTTAAACCCAGTTTTGTGTTACGCTCTACTTTTTCTTTTTTTTTTTGCTTTGTGCTTTTTTACTAATCAGTTTTGTTTTTTGTGTTTTTGCTTTCTTTTAACCTTTTATTAATGGTATTTATTTTCTAAGGTCTTCTTTCACGGCCGCCATCAGAGATGTTGGAGTTCTCACCATTTGCAGGCATTTGAATCATTTTTTCATTTTTGGTTTCCCATTCCATTTTTCACCGAGACCCCTTTTTTCTTTTTTCTTTTTTCTTTTCAATTTCATGCTTGTCTATAATCCTGCCCCATGAACAGAATCGCTGATCCTATACCATATTACAATCAGCACATCAACAGTTGATCTTGCAGGACGAAATCCATATTGCTTGTTACTCAGTATATTTCTTCAGCTAGGATGATTTATCACAGACTCAAACAACTTACTCATGATGTACAGGAGACTGATCAGTCTGTACTGAGTTGCAGAACAGAAGGCTGGTTACCAGTATTTGTAAATGTTAGACAGACTAACAAAATTTTCCAAGGAGATAGAAACCATTTCTCCTTTATGCAACGATTCGATAGCTTTGTAAGGATAGGAGCATTTTCTCATACGTGGATTCATATTTCATTTTCCTCTCTTTTTCTTTTCAATTTCATACATGGTTATGACCCCCCTTCATCGAGCTTATTTTTATCACACTCACCTCCCAAACAATTTTATTTTATTTTATGTGTGTAATTGTTAATTAATGATAATAATTTGAATATCAATGAATGTTTGTGTATGTAATGGTTGGATTATATCTCAGGAATAGAGAAACCTAAAGAAAAAGTAAGACCATATTTGGAATCGGCAAGAAAAGTAGAAATAAGTGAAAACTATTTTTGTTCACTAAGTTTTCAGAAAATTCTTTAAAACAAAAATATCAATTTTTATCTATGGTTTATGATAGCCTAACAGAAAAACAAAAATACTTGCAATGGGTTCAGCAGTGATAATATGATTCAATTGGTACATTTATAATGAATTTGTCCACTAAAACTGATTATTGAATCATCCAAAATAATATATTTCTTGATTCAGTTTATTATAAACTAGCAGATCTACCCGGCGTTGTCCGGGGCAAAAGTGTAACATAACTTCTATCTCTCTCTTTCCCCTACACTATTTTCCCTCTCCCTCTCCCTACCCCCTCTTTCTTCTTTGTCAAGCCTATTCCTCTCTATGGACATACACACACACACACATACATACAGACAGACAACTCCAGTTGGCATAAGGGGGATTAACTCAGTGAAAAAAATCAGAGTTACTTTCTTTAATAAGTGACAGGAAAAAAAAACCCTGACAAAATCGGCACCAGTTTAGGGTCAAAGAATGAATACTTTTTTCTAAATTTTAGACATTCATCCAAGGCAAGGTCGATCAAAAAAAGACCAACTTTGTGGGTGTTTGTTATGTAGTTTTAGAGTTTTAGCTGGGCATACACACAGACAACTGACCTCTATATAATAGATAACTGTTGGCTCAGAGGTTGTCTCTCTTTAACCATATCCAAGTTATCTCCCCTGGATCATACTAACCAACGTTAGTATGCACTCTATACTCCTGGAAACCCAAAATACATTTCCATCCAACTTGGGGGATTTAGAAACCAGCTTCAGTCTTTTTCCTGGCTGTCTTTCAAGTCACCATCTTAGCAAAGTTTTCACAATTCTGATGCCGTTTCCCGTCAGACACCTTTAACATTATTATAGCAGTCATCTTCAGACCCTCTTTACTGGTTACAACTATACGTTTCCAGAACATCAACAAAGTATTCAACATTACTTATACATCACCCAATGTATCTATCTCTGTTTACCCTGACAATACGTGTATTTTGATTGTGTTTGGCTTAATGTAGCCTTTTAACATAGTTTTACATTAATAACTATGTCTGATTTTCACCCCTTTTATGTATCATTTTTTTTATGTCCCACTTACGTTTGTCTTTGACAAATTGTCTCTGTGAGAAATAAATGTATATATATGTAAAACCAACTGTTTCTTAATCATTACCTTTTTCCTTTGTTTATTTCTGACCTTCATGTGTACACAAGAAAATACAACACAGTGACCATTTGTTTGGAAAGAAACTCAAAAACGTAGAAATAGAATATGAAATATTCTTAATTCTTCAGAACATTTTAATGCACAAACCAATTCTTATCTACAGAATTTAATTTCCAATATTTATGTTATTCATGTAAAGTATACTTTTTGTTTTGTTTTGAATTACACTAACTTATGTCGATAGCAAGTGTAAAAACAGATTTTGTATATTTTATTTTTGAACAAATATTTTAAAAACCAGACTTTTAGTTTAATAAAAAAATTATTAATGCTTTATAATAATGAATAAATATAACATTCTATGTAACACATTAAATTATATAGGAATATAGAAGGGATAAAATTAATTCCTGAACAGAATAGTTTTGCACCATATTTATGTACCTTTATGAAGTTTAAAATCAAGATATTATGATACTAAATATTATAAAATAAAAATAAAATTGTGTACATTTATTTAAAACAAAACAAAATTAAGAAAAAAATAGTTCTATGCATAAATATTTTCAATTTTAATTTTATCAATAAAAAGTAGATCCGTATTCAATTTTTAGTGTAATCGGACCTTTTTAATATAAACAAAAATTTGAAGCACAAAAATGTAAAAGTATTTTGAATTTAAATTCTACCCATTGAAAATTGTAGTCATAATAATACCAAGATGAAGGTGTAGCAGGCCTTGTGCTCATCACGCTGCTCTATGGCAGTGAATCATGGGCCCTCTACCATCGCCAAGAGAACAGACTTAACACTTTCTACCTGTGCAACCTCAGAAGAATCCTAGGAATAACCTGCAGGACCATGTCTCAAACAATAGTGTCTTTGATCAGGCATACATCCCAAGCAAGTTCGCTCTGCTCACATAACAACGACTCCGGTGTCTTGGCCATATAAGACGAATGAACGATGGGAGGATCCCAAAGGATATTCTTGGTGGCAAGCTAGCAACCAGCACCAGATCAGCAGGAAGACCTGTCCTACACTATAAGGATGTGTGCAAGCAAGACATGGAGGCAGGTGGCATTGCCCCAACAGGCTGGGAGTCTGTGGCTGAAGACGGCAGTTGCTGGAAAAGTGCTGTGACGGTATGCTCCAAGAGGAGTGAGGAGAGGAGAGACCAGAGTGGAGGGAGAGAAGAGAGCACAGACGGCAGCCAGACACAACCTACATCTGTGGTAACTGCAAAAGAGCCTGTCGATCCAGGATAGGTTTGCACAGTCACAGCAGATGCTGCAATTCGGCAACAGACTGATCTGAGGCGCAGAACTCCATTGTCTACTGAGACAGACAGATGCCAACAATATAAGTAATCTCTATATTTATAAAGTTGGACCATTTGAAACACTAACAGCTAAAAATACCAAATGCATATTCACAACAGTAGAATAGCTTTCTAATATAGTGATCATATGTATGAGATCGACGTCGTAAGCTTAACTAGTTTGCATATTGATTTGCCAAAAGGACATCTCATTAATTAACTATTCGTATTTATTGTTTCCTTATCCGATGATTGGTTTCATTTTAATATAAAACATATTTAGAAATATTTTTATATTGTGGGTAAAAGTTTAGAATTTTGGATGAAAAGAGTCAATTTACTTATGGGAGTTTCTGCAATCTTCCCGGGCTACTCCAGAACACGGGTTTCACTAGTTTATTATAAAAAACTTTCTTATACTTTTAATGTATTTCGCTCGATACATAACTGACACGTTATCCATATTATTTATTTACCTTACTACATGTTATGAAAGCCTTAATACTGCTTGTATTTGTGGTAAAGACCATACATCAAGAACGTTATTTATGTTCAATATATTTGACACTGCTCTCGAAAATGGCCAAATTGTACATGTGATAAGCTAGTATACAACATTGTGTGTTGCTTTATTCTAAATTTGATTAGTTTTATTTTATGTCTAAAATGATATTACGATTAATTATAATCTAAATAATAAACAATTATAATAAGTAATTCGTGTATATTACAGTGTAAGCTGACAAATATTCTTCTATGAATTTTGTACAGTTCTTTTATAATTTGAATTTGAACCCAGTTTTTTAAATGACTCATACGAAGAAAAGGTTATCGTTTTTAGCAATATATGTTTGAATGAAAATCCTTGGCTTTGAGATACTCACTCTCCCCCTCTCTCTCCCATTATATATATGGATTAGGTGGCTCAGTTCGAGGGCACCGGACACCAATGTCGAAGTTCACTATGTCTAGCAACTCTGATGAGTCATAGATTAAGAAACAGCTATCTACGGGTGAGTATATATATATATATATATATATATATATATATAGTGTAACCCGGATATAAGAGAGCTGTTGGGATCCGAGAATAAGTCTCTTATATCCGGGTTCCTCTTATATCCGGGTATTGTTTATTTTGTTTATGTAAGTATGGAAACACCACATATAATGCTTTTTAAGCACAGAACACTAGTTTATTTAACAGTTATAGACATAAAAAATACTTTTCAATCAGTTTTCACAAATAATTCAGTCAAAAATTACTTTTTCTTAAAAAAGACAGTCATTTTTTATTGTACACAAATCTCTTATATCCGGGTTCACCTTCTAACAACAGCAAAAAAAGAAACCTTTTAAAGAATAGTTTACAGATATGGCTATAGTGAAGGTCATAGAAAGACTCACCAATGAGGTGAGAAAATTTAGCAATGTCTTTTGACTGATTTACGACATCACACTGTCACTGAAAACGAACTCTCTTATATTGGGGAGGATGGGACCGGAGAAGAAGTATCTTATAGCCGAGTTTCTCTTATAGCCGAGTTTCTCTTATATCCGGGTCTAATTTATAGACATTAACACAGGCTGTAATTTGGGACCAGAGACAATGTCTCTTATATCCGGTGCTCTTATATCCGGGTTACACTGTATATAAATATATATATATTTCAATTGACACTATACGTTAGTTTGATCTTCAATTGATACTTTTGATTTCATTCAAACACTGAGAACTCAACCCTCAGGGTTAAAAATACTGAATCTAACCGATTCTTCAGCCAATGTTTTGATAGTGTAAGCCAATATAAAAATAATTCCGATTTGGTCAAATTATTTTCTGGAAAGAATTAAATCAAATTACATTTTATTGTTCTTAACAAGGTGATTCAACGATCCATCAAAGGAACTGATGAACCAGAATCAAATATTGATTTTGTAGGTAGAAAACTATCGATGACAAAAATTGAGAAAGAAACCAACTACTTTACTGGGGGAATTACTCAAAGCACTCTTTGTTGGCGAGACAGTTAAAAATCGATTCCAAAATCTCGTGGGGGATGACCTCTTCTGTTCCTTACAGCCTCTTTCTAACAGAAGAGACGTTGAGCTCCAATCTCTTATCCCTCCTTGTAAGACATTCACAGCAAGAACTTGTTTTTCTACCACCGCGAAAAAAATCTTTTTCTTCCTCCGTGTTCCTAAAGTTTGGCAGAATTTCCACGAACAGAGCTTTTCATCTGTGGAACACATTACCACAGGACTGATGCCCTGCATATTACAACATGATTATCTTCAAATTCAATATCAACAGATTCCTTCCATGAACCACACCCCAAAATATTAAAACTTGGTCCATTCCATCAATAATTCTCGATCCTCTCATAAGGTTCTTCATCTCTTAATTAACAATCATTCCATCTCATTAACTCTTATCCTCGACTGACTTTTGGCCTTGATAAGTGGTAAACCATTAGTAAAATTATTCTAAGTGTGACAAACAATCTAACAGATGGACTGACCAATGGACAGAGTATCTTATAGAGATGCATGAACATAACAACAAAAAATCTAACAAAAAGATCAAATACACCCAAATAACTTGCACTAAACTAGTAATAACATGAATGGCTAATAAAAATTGTAATACTAACTAAGCCAATGATTCTATTCATATATACCATCTTAAGATACCTCCAAAAAGAAAAGAAAGGATCTTAAAATAAGATAATCAAATAAAAATAAACTATAACGATAATTAAATTGTAATAAACAACTAGTAGTTGCTAATTAATGTTGATTAAGAATAAAATTATATACATATTACCTCCTTCACCAAACATTTTTTTAAATAAATGTATAAAATTCTGCTCTTGAGAGACCATGATGAATGCGCTCTCGCATAACTAGAAATTGTAACTGTAACGGTATTCATCCGAGGTGGGTTGAGCCGGCTCCAAATGAGTTCACTGCATCCCACATCAAAGCTCGCCACCCATTCTGATTGGCATCTGAGACAGCAGCATACTTCAGCCATTCCCAGTTCTAGCGATGAACACCAAAAAAGCGGAGGTCAGCCACCAGCTCTATGTCTTTACTGTTCCAATCAAGGTCTTCAGTTGGCCTCGTGTCAAGACATGATATCCGTACCACCTACTGTGACAGTGCATACTGATGCACGAATGGCAGTCGCTATTGTCGCTATTGTGACTAGCACAGATGAAGCAGGAGGCCTGGGTTATAAGGGCTGCTGTAGCATGCCTTCTCCTGTGTCGTATCTCCCTTCTTCTTTCCACTCCTGCATTTCCTACCCCACAATGAACAATATGTAAGTATACATCTATTATTATATTAAAGTGGGGTTGATCAACGTTTGTTTCCATAAAGCCTTTTCCCATATATGTTTATCACACAAAATACATGTTAAAATATTCCTTAGTTTTGGGACTGAGTTATGTTTGAAAACAAATCCGTTTTAATTGATCTAATTAGCTGTAATTTGCAATTAACTCATCAATTTCATCCATCAATTACTGAGTTTCTCTCTATCACTTTCATTCTCTCTTAATGTATGTCGTTTGACCACCCACTCTTATTTTATATGTTGTTTATCATTTTCACTTCAGTCACTCTATCCATTTATTAACAATTAATGGCAAAAAAACTAACTATAAAACTAAAGACTGAAATAGTCTATTATAAATTAAAGGAAATATCATCACAAGTAATAATACTATTTAACCCATAGCTAGAGAGAAAAAAAGAGAGAGATAGCAAGCAGAAAGAGACTCGTTTTGGATTTTGTCTTTATATTTTGTAAATTTAACTGACTTTGCAAACCCACTTTTTCCTGATTCAAACAATCTAACCCAAGCTCATGGGTGACACAATATTTTCATACATGTTAGTTTTCAACACGTAGCCAAAACAGTTTAAGCCATGGAAGATATGCGTTGTGATTGATAGTATCATGAGAACTGGTGCATGTTGTGCATTGTTTTCCTCCATGTGCAAGTTATGTAGTTGAATTCAAGAACTTATGCTTCATAAATTCGAACTGAGCAATAATGGTGTGGAAACGACAAAAAAATATTGGTTGTCGTGCAAGGTAAAGACGCAGTTGAACACATTACATTAACCAGATGGTTCAAGAAATTTTGCCCGGGTTGCAAGAACCTTGATGATCAAGTATACTTGACTAAGGTAGGACTGAGGTAGGACTAAAGCCATGGATTTTGAAACCAAACCATTAAGGCACTGATAGAGTATCAAGCAAGCTCAACATCTCACAAACGAGTGTGGTCCACCACTTTCACTATTTCTACAAAAAGTGTCCAAAGCCGTTGAAATATTGCCAAAACTTTTGACCTACCTGAGTAAATAATAAAAAATGTTAGAATCAACACACAGAAGTGAAAGCAAAGACTTACCATGTATTTTAGCAAAATGGGAATCTCCAATGATGGAAGCAATCCATAATTCTTGGGAATCCACATCAGCACCCACAAAACAATATCCAGGAGGGGACTGAACCATAGCCTTCAGTTCACTTCCAATCCGATCATTCTGAAATAAGTTAAAGTTATACAACGTTATGTTTTATCAAATCACTAGCTGTGTCTATCTGACGTTGTCCGGTAGTGTTTTTACTTGAAATTTGTTTTGGATCTTTTTTTTTTTACAAAATATAATTTTTATTTTCAAACAAAGGGAAGTAACTTTGTATTGATGAATACAGAGTTACGTCCCTTTTTATGTTGCCAAAAGAACTAAATCGAATTACATTTTATTGTTACTAACAACATACTGCAATAATCCACCAAAAGAACTGACAAACCAGAATCAAATATTGATTTTGTAGGAAGAAAGCTATCGATGACAAAAATTGAGAAAAAGACCGACTTTATATATAATCGTTTAGTTTAGATGTGTCTGTGGTGAAACAGTTGCAAACAACACTCTGAATCATCGACACACTATTGTTTTTGATCGACTGTGAGCAAACGCGGCACTCATTTTAACACAGATTTCTCATTGACAAATGTTCATGCAAAATGGTCAATACACTGCCTTCTGATATCTTTGCTATCTCAGACAACTTCAATTTACTATCGGCCAAAACAGGTTTGTGGACTTTAGTTATGTTTTCCGAATTTGGGAAACCTGAGGATTCAGCATCATTTGTGTCTATATGACCATGCTTAAAGTGATCATACCACCTCTTAACCGTTATTTCTGAATAACATTTATTAACTCACTGCTTTACTTGAACAGTATTTTTCCTATCAGAAAACAATGTTTTATCAACACACAAAATTTAGATTTTTCATTGTTTTGAAAATTTGCAACAGTAGCTTCACTTAAATAACTGTAATTTGTAAACTAATAATCCAACTGGGATCAAATTTTCACACATGCCATTCAAAGACTTGTATTTTATAAAAATCATATCGATGTTTTATTAGTGATGCATCTATATATAAGGACAGAGACTTATTGGGTGATATGTTATATACATTACCCTATTCGGTTTAACTTGTTTTATATACTGGCATGTGTTGAACAGCTTTTAGAAATTGACTTTCAAACTAACCTGTCTCTGGCCAGGTTTTTATTTGTTCCTTTTTCTCTCAAATCTATCATCATTTCATGTTTTCCTTCGTCTCTTCGTTCCAACTGACCCAAGTACTCTCATTCATTCTTTCAATATGACCAAACTAAGAAGTATTTTGTTCTGTACACATTTCTCTATACTGTCCAAATTCAATCTTCCTCTGAGGTGCTAAGATCTAAGCCTGTCTCAAATTACCCATCCATTGTATCATTCTCATATCATTTCTCTCCAGGCAAAACATATCCTCTTCTCTCACTGGCTACGTTTCTATTCCATACATTATCTATTAACCTACCTGTAATTCCACAGCACTTTTTGTGTACCCAATGTGTACAAGTAAAAATTGGGTAACTACCAACTCCCTTTCTACAAATTGAGCAGAAGAACTTTTCTCTTTCTTTCTTTATATATATATATATATATATATATATATATGGAAATTGAAAATGGAAAACTCAAAAACATTATTTATGTATTCAAAAAACAAAAGTGTTTTGTTTTTCTTAAGACAATCATCCTGAAGAAGTCTTGGAATAAAGACGAAACGTTGATGAATACATAAAGAATATTTTTTAATTTTCCTTTTTCAATTTCCATTACGTCGGAACACTTTTTCTATTCTTTATTGCATATATATATATATATATATATATATATATATATATATATATATATACCTTCTTTGTAATATAGTAGGAAAAATCCCAGCAGAGTGCTCGATTAATTGAGAATTAAAATTAAAAAATTAAGAGCGTAATATTTATTTATTTTGGTACAAAAAAATTAGTACAACATTCGTACCGTCGGTTTCAAGCACAGAAGGACTTCGACTTCTGTTGAGATGATAACAGAAGCTGAAGAGAGCCGAATGGGTAAGTCCTTCTGTGCTTGAAACCGACGGTACGAATGTTGTACTAATTTTTCTGTACCAAAATAAATATATATATATATATATATATATATATATATATATATATATATATATATATATATATACTAGCTGTACCTACTAAGATTTGCCAGGATTCATTAATGTTATTTTAGTTTCAATTTTTTTAAATCAAACAAAATAATGTGTAAGTCATATATAGGCAAAAATACGCACATACACAAAAAGATGCAAATTAGTCACAAATTTACTAATTTAAGAAAAAATGCACAAAAGATGAAAAAAATGCTAATGTAAAGAAGATAACTTGAAGGTTAAAATAGGAATTAGATTTTGAGCTTTTTAATTCACTGTTTAAAATTGCCTCCATTGTAACAATCTTACTAGCCGGAATAAGTATTTTCGAAAAGGACTAGAGCCAAACACACTTTTTTTTAGTGTAAAAATCATACTGCAAGGATGAAAACGAAGAAATCACTAATCAGAATTAAATATCGATTTGTCAAATGCAATGTTATTTAGGTCTAAAATCGAGAATCAGGCTGACTTCTCTATATATATTATATATAAATTATTATACTAAAGCTGAGTTAATCAAGATTCGTTTCCTTGTTTCTTTCCCTATATGCTCTAATAACACAAAATACATGCAAAACAATTTCTTAGTTGTATTTATAAAAAAAATTTCATTTTAATGTTTCTAATTAACCGTAAATTGTAATTAACTGGACAAGTCACCCAAACAAAGTCAGCTATCTATGTATTTCTCTTGCTCCCTCTATGTTGATTCAACCATTCTCTAATATCTTTGTGGGCATTTAAAGAATGAATGACGTTCTCTTCTCAGCTAATTTACAAAGTGTGTTCGTACACACCATGAACACATATGTGAATTAGATAGCAAAGTAATAGGACTATTCTATATTATTCATAAGGATAACATAAACGTAAAGAATGTCTTAACAGATATATCACAGTTTATGAATTTTGGAATTAAATCAAAATGAAACTAATGGTGGTAATGGTTTTGACCCAACAGTTCACGTGTACGTCTAGTATATATATATATATATATATAAAAGCGTCAATCTGAATTGGGAAAAAAATCAAAATTGTCTCAGTCTCGAAGGATTTCTTCTCTGACCGATTTCACTTTGATTCTAACCCGAAGGCTGGCTACAAATCAGGAAGAAGTGTTTAAAAACGAAAGCAACGAAGCAATCATGAGCACAAAAAATAAGAAAAATCAGAGAGAGGCAATAAATCACACGTCAAAATCAATCAATTGTTTGCAACTTTGTCAGCATTTATGAGTTTCCTTAAAATTGTCAAGTCATTCATCATCGTATTTCTTTTTTTGTCAATAAATTATTCACAACTTTATTCAGGGCAGAAGAACAAAAAGGAATTAAGAATTTTAAATTTACTTTTGCATTTTTAGATTTGTTTGTTTGTGTGTGCGTGTATATCAAAAAAGGTCTTCATTCTGTCTTGAAAGACAATGGACGTATCGCACTTCTGAACCGTTATTGCTTAAGTCCAGTTGCAAGAAGTTCAGGACAACTGGAAACAATGCTGGGATAAGCAAAGAAAGACTGGTGTTATTTCAGAGTTTTTTCCTTATCCTATATTAGTTACACAACTAAAGCTCGAGAGTCTAGTTTACTATTTAATTCATGGCCGGATGGAGGATATATGGATTTATACCTTTCCCATGAGTATTAGTTAAAGTGATGCAGTAGTCCACACAGAATTCCAATCTAGCACATCAAGCCCACAGTCTGTGGCTGTAAGCATTATACAACACCACTTCCATATATATATATATATATATATATATATATATATATACAGTGGACCCCCACTATTCGCGGGCACACCATTCGCAGTTTCACAAATTCGCGGCTTTTCAGCATAAGCATTGATTTAACATTTTCTTCATAAATTCGGTAGAACTTACAAATAGGATAATCATTTAAGTCCAACTGAGGCCAATATGAAAAAAAAACGCAATTAAAAATGCTAATTATTTCATAGGATTCATATTAAATGAGGCTCATACAAAAGCATTGGTTATCAAAATTTTCAAGAATTTTATACGAAACTGAAATATTTTTTTAAAAAATCAACCAAATTGCAAGCAGAAAGGGCTAATTTACGCTAATTTGGTGGCTTTCATGCAAAAAATAAACATGTTAATGTACAAAAACCTGATTTTTAGTTAACTTTGAGGCACAAAATCTATATAACAGCTACGTACACACTGTAAATCCGACAATTACACGTACCAATACAAACAAAAAAATAATAAATAACCACACCACATCCAAAGTACAATCTCGAAAAAGGTTTGTTTTTTTAATAATATAGACACATACAGAATTACTCAAATACAAAATTGGTTTTATTTATAAGATAAAGGTAAATAAGAAACCGTAGGTCATTTTACATTCAGCTCATAACACCATGGCCATTTTTATTCTTATTTTTTATATCTTATAATTATTCAATTTATGGGGTGGGTTCAATGATGTATTCAGCATCAATTGGCTGAGAGGGGTGTCATATTCTTAATTGATAATCTTATTACGCCCCCCCCCCCCTGAAAGTCTCTGAATGAACTGTTCTCTTTTCTTTATGTATTACCTGCCCTCGTCCTGGAACTCTTCAGTAAAAGATAACCGGCCATGTTTGTTGTTAATTAAAGCCTTCGTCCTAAGGTAACTCTTGTTTCGTCTTTGCTCATTTAAATTTAATTAACAACACTCATACTCAAAAATAAGATGGACAAACTCTTAATACCGGAACGCTTGGATATGCTTCCTAATACTGCTTCATCGACGAAGATATTTATTCATTGGTACCGGACCTTTTCAGCTCTTATGCGAAGGACAGAAATACGAGAAGACCTCGATAAACTGGACATGTTGGTTGCCTATATTTCTCTGGAAATCTACGAATATGTAGCAGAACAAAGTACTTATGATTCAGCAATAAATCAACTCTGAGAATTGTTCATAAAACTTGCTCACAAAGTCTTTGCCAGACACGTGCTGTCTACACGCGCTCGATAGGAGGGGGAGACCATAGACTAATACATCCAGAAATTACTTCTATTAGCAAAAGGATGTAGTTTCCGAGCTGTCAATGCAATGCAAAACCGAGACGATAGTGTTAGGGACGCATTTATTACAGGACTGTTCTCAAACACTATCAAACAACGATTATTAGAAAATAGAACACTCGATCTAAAAACGGTCATTGACCAAGCGAGAGCTCTCTATACTGCACAGAAAAACTTAGAATCTTATTTGCGACCTTTTCTACCAGTTGGTACCACTACAGTTGAAAATAATGACATATCGGTGATAGAAAGCTGTACTGCTGCCCCCAATTATACAAAATTGCGATGTTATTTTTGTAATGGACCGCATCACACATGTAAGAATTGCCCGGCGAGAGAAAGCACATATCGCAGATGCAATAAAG
The DNA here is from genome assembly GCA_963556195.1 of Sepiola atlantica. Lineage (NCBI taxonomy): Eukaryota > Metazoa > Mollusca > Cephalopoda > Sepiida > Sepiolidae > Sepiola > Sepiola atlantica. The sequence goes on from OY744519.1 coordinate 52,741,542, forward strand.
TCGGCCATTTTTCAAAAGTTTGCCATTCCAGACCAGCATATACTTTCACTTCAACTGAAACTCCTATACTCGCTACTATTATAAATAATTCTATACTTTTACCTGGAACAACGACTTCTTCTTCATGGATCCTAAAACAAACCACAATTTTGATCGGGAAAAATGCAGCTACCGCGTTAATGGACACTGGAAGCGCCGGATGCTTCATTTCTTATGACTATGCCAAAAAGCATAAATTAAAAATTAATCCTGTTTCGGGGACTGTTTCTATGGCCTCTTTGTCGCTGAATGCTTTGTTATGACAACATCAATTTATTGGGTGAGTCCTATTCAAATACTCAACTTTCTGTGTTACCAAGTCTTTGCTGTGACGTTATCCTGGGTCAGGATTTTATGAACCAGCATTTCGAGTGTATCCTTTGCTTTCGGTGGGCCTAGAAAAAATCTCATCTCTAATTCTACCGTCTGCAGTGTGCCATCTGCTTCAGTAGACAGCCCTTCACTATTCTCAAACCTTACCACTAATTGTAAGCCCATTGTTACTAAGTCTAAGAGGACAGACACTTCATCCAATCTGTAATAGATAATATAGATAATACGATGCTTCAGGATAGGGTGATCGAAAAGAGCACATTCTCCTGGAAGGCCCAAGTTCTTATTGTCTCCAATGAACGTCAAAGAAAGAGACTAGTGGTGGATTACAGTCAAACCATCAATAGATTCACCAAATTAGATGCATACCCTTTAACAAGAATAGACAATTTAGCATCGGAAATCTTGCGATACAAAATTTATACTTCGTTAGATTTGAAAAGTGCTTATCATCAAATACCTATTAGAGAAGAGGATAGACAATACATCGCCTTTGAGGCTAATAGCAAGCTGTACCAGTTTTGTATGGTTCGCTTCGGAGTTACTAATGGAGTAGCCTGTTAACAGAGAACCTGATTGTTGCTGACACATTCCCACTCAAACAAGATTCCTTGAAAGCATTTAATGACTTCAAAAATGAAATTGGAGGTGCACTGCTACATTCTATCATGAAAACATTCCTCTAATAGTGGAAACTGATGCCTCGGATACAGCTGTTGTGGCAACACTGAACCAAGCCGGTCATCCGGTCGATTTATTTTCACACACCTTAACGTAAACACGTATCAGTCGAGAAAGAAGCCTGTGCCATAGTCGAAGCCATTAAAAAGTGGTCCCACTACTTGCTAGCTCAACGGTTCACCATAGTCACTGACCAACAAGTAGTACACTACATGTTCCATTCTGAAAAACTGGGGAAATTTAAGAACAATAAAATCCAAAGATGGAGGATGCAATGAGGTGTTATGATTATGATATAATGTATCGCCAAGGTAAAAATAACATTCCTGCTGATACACTATCAAGGGAGCATTGTGGAGGTATGGGCAGCAAAGAAAAGCTATATGAGCTCCATGTTCGTCTCTGTCATCTCGAAATCACTAGATTGGCCCACTTCGCGAAAATAAGGAATCTTCCATATTCTATAAAAGAAGTGAAGAGAGTGTGTACTGAGTGCCCTATATGTGCTAGATGGAAACCTTGATTTCACTCACAAGATTCAGTAAGTCTAGCCAAGGCCACACAACCTATGGAACGACTCAGTATGGATTTTAAAGGCCCACTTCCTTCCAGCACTAAGAACTGATATATGTTAGTCGTTATAGATGAATACTCACGTTTTCAAATATGACTACAGACGTGGTAAGCAGATGTCTGAGTCAGCTATTTTCGATATTCAGAATACCCTCCTACATACACTCAGATTGTGGATCCTCATTCATATCCAAGGATCTTTGAGAACATCTTACTAACCTAGGCATAGCAACCAGCTGGACGACTCCTTATAATCCTCAAGGGAATAGCCAATGTGAACGTTACAACGGCATTATCTGGAAACACGTAATACTAGCTCTTGCTTCTAGAAACCTTCTGGAAGCTCAATGGAAAACTGTACTTCCTTAAGTACTACACTCCATCAGATCCCTACTTTGTACCGCAACTAATGTAACCCCTCATGAGAGACTTTTTTCATCTCAGCGACGGTCACCAAGTGGACACTTCGTACCCTCCTGGTAAGTTGTACCAGGTCCGATACTATTGCTCCGTCATCATCGTGCCAGCAAATATGAACCTCTAGTGGAAGAAGTGCAATTAATGGAAGCAAACTGCAATACGCTCATGTACGTTTTACTGACGGACGGGAATCAACAGTTTCCATGAGTGATTTAGCTCCGATTGGAACCATGTCGCCAAATAAAATGACAACTAACAGCAACACTGTTGATTATAGGAGGAATATCAATAGATCACCCAAAGAACAGAATACTACAATAACCAAAGAACAGCATGTAGCTAACAATAACATCACGGAAATTGATGAAAACGACCTTTCAGTAGCAGGCCTAATGAATAGCAGAAGCCTTCATCCATCAGCTAATACTGAACATTTTACATCAGTCCCAGAAACCCCTGATGTACTGAGACATTCTACATGGAAGCGTCGCAAATCAGCTAGATATTGTGAACTTTAAAACTAATTAGTAAAATTAAAAATATTAACCCCTTTTTATCAAAATCAAAACTCTAAACTTATAAGGCTGGAAGAATGTCATATTCTTACTTGATATTCTTATTACCTCCCCCCCTTAAAGTCTTTGAATGAACTGTTTTTTTTCTTGATGTATTACTTGCCCTCGTCCAAGAACTCTTCAGTAGAAGATAACCGGCCATGTTTGTTGTTAATTAAAACCTTCATCCTAAGGTAACTCTTGTCTCGTCTCTGCTCATTTCAATGGGTTGGGTGAATAAGTAACGTTATTTGAAAAGTTTATAGTCTTTAACTCCTTGGAATCAATGATGATCCCTGTACACTCCTGCTCCCTGTATTAGCATTTCTATTCTTAACTTTTTTATTTGTATAATTTTCAATTTATAAATAAAATAAACGTTGTATAAACGTTGTATAAACGTTAAGCACAAACGCAGACCCCATGATCATGTTGTGCCGTCTTAAATATATTTATTGAAGTACCCTGGCTAATGTAGTTTCCAAGAATATATGTATATGGATGTCTTTCTTAATTTTCAAGTTATAAATACAATATAATAAACGAACACAAACGTTACAATATTATTTTGCCTCTATTGAAGAAAATGAAATATACTTACCCAAGTACCTTGAGTAATAGAGTTTCAGAATATATGTGCTTATAAACCCTACGAAGATTTTGTGAACAAACAAAGAAACAAACGAACAGGAGCAAAACTTATATATATATATATATATATATATTAGCAAGACTCTAAAAAGCCTCAGGTGTGAGAAATTGTTTGGAGCGATAGGAAGAAAATAAAAAGTAAGGTTTTGATTTCTAGAAGAATCAGACTGAATAATACGTTTAGGGATGAACTTATAGATTCTAGTGCAGAAAAGACATAGGAAGAAATTGGACGGCGCGAGTACACTGACAACCGAGTGCATGAGTGAAGAAGGGTTACCCTTGAGTACACTGCATCCAGATCACGAGCAGGGGCAGGAATCGCTGCCCCTGTTGGAAATCCAGGTGGATGACCAGTGAAGTAGTAGAGATTGATTCCGAGGAGAGGGTGATTGTGACGTAATTTGTAAGGAGCGTTGCGAACTTCCATTGTATTAACAAACTTTTAATTGCATGCATAATAATTCATTTTGTCACTTACCCACCTCCCAACACAAGAACCACAAAATGCATACACACATACACCCATACATACGTAGTCCTGATGTTTTAATAGACTGGAAAGAGAAAAGAAGGACAGACCAAAAGAAGCAAAACAGAAAAAGAAAACTTTTTGTTCCATTTTTTAGCCACAGTTTTTTTTTAATTAGTATTATTGTTTGATTGTGTTACCTGTTGTTCTCTCTGTGTGTGGGGAGGGGTGACGGTCTAGGAGTTGTCAATTGCGAGCAAATGACACAAAATAAATAGGGGACGGATGTGACAGGACAGATAGAACCAACAGAGATCTGCACTTTAGGGCGCACCAATATGCATCCTAGTGATGGTGGAGCCCTACGTAGAAACGAGTAGAGATCTAAGAAACTAGTATATATTCACACGGAAAGTCTATAAAAACGAGGAAAGAAAAATAGCGTCAAAATGACTGGTAAATTGGTATTGCTTGTCAGGGGCAATTAACCACGCACAGGGTCAGTTGTTTACCATATGCGAGATTGGAATGTCGCTAAGGTCTTAATGACTAATGGTGTCGACATCGACAAGAGAAGAAAGTGGATAGGTGTTTTGTGATGACAGTAATTTCTGAGAGAGAATAATGGTTTTCTTTAAGGGGCGAAGATGGCCATCCAAAAGCTGTTATCATTAATTAGGGCAGAAGCTCTCCCCCCCCCCCCCATAGAGAGAGAAAGAGAATAAGTCTTTTACGATAACAGGAAATAAAAAAGCCCAAATGGAGAATTTCAATTGTCGTGCCACTCAACCCAAAACCACCCGGAGATGAAGAAAGACTCGGAGAAGGGGAAGGGAGAGAGAGAGAGAGAGTAAATCAGTATATCCCACACTGGGAAAAGAAAGGATTTTATTTTGAGTGGACAGTTAGTTAGAAATTGGGATTCGACCTGGACGGACGAGCGCCGACCAAGCGGGAGTGTTGCGCGAACATCGCTTTGCAGTCGTAAAAGCGATTCACACACACACACACACACACACGAGATAGCTTAGTAAACAAAGACATATCGAAATAAGAGACTCTAAAATTCAAGTGTAAAATTAATCCTTCCTTTTGATTGTTTTTAATAATTAATTGATACAAAAAGAAACCGACGTTGTTGAATTATTCTATTGTCGAATTGTCCTGCTAAGTAATCTTGCCTTCACAGAATCACGAAATCATCATTCATCAAACCCGGAGGAGATTCAGCACATCTTTGTTTTTGCTGCCACTAGGACGACATCACTGGCTAGAGAGGGTGTTCATAGTCTAGAAGGATTCCTGCGCCGAGGACCAGACGTGTGAGTACAGAGATAAAGACACGACTGAACCATCAATGTTACAAGTGGTTCAGTGACACCGGATCAGAGTGAGGTATCTGTTTTACTCGGCACTGCGACCGGGATATCAAACACCGGTGCGTGAGTGGCCGACGACGATACTCACGGGGCGAAGAGTGTGGGGTCCTTTTCGTTATACTAGGGCATGATGTGACCAGCCGATTTATTGCATCGGGGCTCTAGACGAAGTAAGGGCCGAAGTGGAGTGTTATAAGTCACGTGACCATTTATGCAACCAGGTCATGGACTGCTCAGCCACCAGGATCCCGTCCTAAGGCATCACGGCCTTGTTTTTTTTTTGGGGGGGGGGGGGGGTTACCCCTCTGCATAGGATTGCAGTCGGTAAATTTGTGACCTCAACGATTTTTAATTTATAATTTAAGAGTGGATCGCAACTAGTTCAAAATCAAGTAAATCCACTCAGAAATAAAAGTACTTTAAAGGGCTCAGAAGGTGTTTTCACCAAAAATGCCCATCTTTATTATTCACGATATAAAAATATTTGTAAGAAAAGTGTGTCTTATATAAATATGAAAACAATAATTGAAATTGAAAATAATAGAAACGAATAGTTAATTAATGAAATGTCATTTTGCAAGGAATATGCAAATAAATTGACCTTATGACTGTAATCGCATAAACACAACCAGTATATTATAAGCTATTGCTCTTATATTATGTGAAAATAAAATCAACTTTTTTATTCCTTTTATATGTGTATGTGCATCAGGTCACTCGAAGAGCACTACTGATACCATGCACCCCAGTACTATCTATTGCATAGTCAGATAATCAACGACTTCCCCCCCCCCTATACCTGGCGAGGAAGATAGCTAGTCACCCAGCAAGATAAAATATAAGACCTGACAAAAGGTGAATTAAATCATCTTTTTTTTTTTTAATTGTTTTAACATAGTTCACCCCAAACAAGGCAGGCCGCCACTGTAGACGTAAGGGGCTACTGAGAAAAGAAAAGGGGAGAAGGAAGTGAGGGTCAACCTAACTTGGGATCTGCGCAGCGAGATGTCTGTTTACATTAGTTTTAAATTTCTGCATGTCTGTTCTGTCGGGGAAACAGGGGACAGGGAGAGAGTTCCATAGGCCAGCAGTACGAGGAAAGAAGCTATTTGAGTAGAAGGCTCTCCGACATCTGGGTACCTCCACAGTGAATGAATGAGATTTAGTTGATTGTCGAGTTAGTCTAGTGAATTTACGTCGAGGGGGCACCAGAGTAGCCAATTCATCAGAGCATAATCCATTGAAGTATTTATAAAACAAGCACAAGGATGCTACATTGCGGCGATGGGACAGAGGCTGAAGCTTTGTAGACAGTGAGGGTCCTATTAGGTTGGCGATTTTTTTTTGGACCTTGTCAAGGAGGGAGAGACTAATAGATAATGCACCAGCCCAGATGTGACAACAATACTCCATGCATGGGCGAATGGTGGCTTTGTAGAGATACAGGATAATGTCAGGTGTGAGGAGTTTACTAGCACGGTAGAGGGAGCCAACCTTCTTTGTGGCAGCCTTGGCAATGTCTTCACTGTATTTGTTCCAATTCATGTTACCTGTGAAGGTTAGGCCGAGGAGTTTGAATGATGAACTCTCAGGTAGGGTGTTATTTGCCATGACAATCGGTGGTTGAAAAGGTTCCTTGAAGGAAAGGAGCTTTGTCTTTGCGGCATTAAAAGTTACCAACCATTTATGACCCCAATCCACTACAGCCTGGAGGTCATTTTCTAAAGATTCAGCCATTGCCTCGGATATAATCGCGTCTGTTTTACCAGCATGGCGAGAGTAAAGCGTGGTGTCGTCAGCAAATAAACCAATCTCACACTCTATGTCATCAGGGAGATCGTTTATGAAGATCAGGAACAGTAAAGGTCCAAGGATAGATCCTTGGGGTACACCAGCATTTATGTTATGTTGCTTAGATGAACGGCCATCGAGGACAACCTGGATTTTTCTTTTGTCTAGGAAGGATCTAATCATATTTAGTAATTGCCCAGTAATACTGTATGAGCGTATTTTCAGGAGAAGCCCTTTATGCCATACCTTGTCAAAGGCTTTGGATATATCAAACGCTACTGCCCTAGCTTCACCTGCCTTGTCGAGTGTATGATACATGCGTTCCGAGATGACCGTTAGGATGTCTGCAGTAGATCGTGCTTGTCTAAATCCATACTGGTGGTCAGAAAGAAGTTTAGCATTAACTAGGTGCCGTACTATCACTATATTGATTAAGGATTCAAAGATTTTAGCAAAGATCGGCAGCAGACTGATTGGGCGATAGTTCTGAGGATCGGTTCTATTCCCAGAACTCTTGTAGACTGGTATCACAGAGGCAATTTTCCAGCTATCGGGGAAGCAAGATTCAGCTAGACATTTATTGTAGAGCATACAATCATAGAATGGTTGACCATAGTCTTGTACCACACTTAGCTAATGAAGTAATGTTTGGCATTTACAACAAGAAACATTTCTGATTTGTCCAGATTTTTGCTTTGGCATTTCTTTGTTGATATGATGATGGCAAATAATTATCAAGACGTAAAGTCGTGACGGAAATGGTATGGGAACTAAAGAAATTATTCAAGATTACATCAGAAATTTCTTAAAAGTAGAATAACATAAAAGATGTGCATCAGATATCGTTTATCAAAAAGCGGTTATCCTTACAAAACCGGATGCAACAGATTTTCGGTCATTACCCTTCGTCTGTCTAAAAGGTATCAAAAATGATTTCTTAGATTGAAGTTATACAAATGGAAACAAAAGGAAAAAAGTTGTTGCTTTGAGTGACATATTTTGAACTAGCAATTTGGTCAGGTCCACGATTAAACAAGGTTCTTTCACTCGAGATTTTTTTTAAAATAAATAAATATACTTTTCTTGTTGATAGATTAAATTCTTACTCCAGTAGCAGTGGAGACTTCTGGAGTTTTTGGTTCTTATTAATCGAATAAGATTAGCGATGTAAATTCAAGTGAATCCCTTATCCTATTGGGCACATGACACGGGCCAGTTCTGATCTCTATGATCTCCTGCACCGAGCCCATTATACCATAGAACATGTTCATTTTTTAGATTTCATATATTAAATTTTTGGGGTAGGGCTCAAGAATGTACTTTGCATTGATTGGGGGAGAGAGGGCTGAGTACAGTGATCTTTATTGAAATTATTTCTGGTAAATTTATAATCTTTAATCCCCTCGAAGCACACCATGCATTTTTCCAGAATTAATGAGGACCTTTGTGCAATCTTGCTCTGAGCCCTGAACCCCATTATTAACATTTCTATTCTTATTTTTTAATTCCTTTAATTTTTATTTTCTAAATAAAATAAAGTAAAAAAATTGTATTTTCTTTTTGTCAGACCCTACTATAATGTTGTACTATCCTTGATCAAAATGAAATATACTTATCCAAGTAACTTGAGAGATGTAGTTTCAGAATATATATGGTTATCTATTTTTAACACCTTAGGAGGAGGTTTTTAACAAACAAACAAACAAACAAACAGACGGACAATAACTACAAGTTTATATACTGGAAAAAAATGTTACCCTTTTTAGTGAGCTTGGGTTAGATTGTTTGAATCAGGAAAAAATGAGTTTGCAAAGCCAGTTAAAAAAAGGTAAAATCCAAAATTAGACTGACACACACACTCTCTCTCTCTCTCTCTCTCTCTCTCTCTCTCTCTCTCTCTCTCTCTCTCTCTCTCTCTCTCCGGTTTAAATAATATTACTTCCATCTGGTGATATTCCCTTTTGTTTATAATGGACTACTTCAATATGTTTATTCTTTCCTTTCATTATTACCTTCGACTGTTAATAAATAGAGAGAGTGAGAAAGAGTGCAGAAGGGCGGGGGGGGGGGGGGGGTAATAGATATTGTATAAAATAAAAGGCGGGGGGAGGGAACAACATACATTGCGTAAGAATGATAGATGAAGCTTAGTAAGAGATGGGTCATTTGGTGAGTTAATTACAAATTGCAGCTAATTAGAACAATTAAAATGGCATTTTTCAAACATAACTCAATCCCAAAAATGAGAACTATTCTAACATCTATTTAAAAATATATAGGAAAAACTTTTGCGAAACAAACGTTGATTAAATCAGCTTTAGTATTATATATATATATATATATATATATATATATATGATCAGTACTACTGGAAAGCCATGAATTTTATAACTGTCCTGTTTTAAAATCTTTGAAACAGTTACATGATCCCTGTTTTAATATTTCATGCTCAAGTTAAGGTCCCCTGTTTTTGTTTCACTGTTAGATACTTGAATCTCCTTTTTTATTTGTGAATTTTCCAGCGGTACGTCAGCTTATGCTAAGTCTGCGATATGTTGGATTTAGTTAGTATCTCTGGGAATTTAAACTGTATTTTCTTTCTTTGTTTAAAATGACTCAAAGCCTTTGTAGACTAATATATATATATATATATATATATATATATATATATATATATATATATATATATATATATATATTAGAATACCCATCCCTGGACGAATAAAATGAATTCTTCAAACAGTTTTGTACCACCTTTATGTCCCCTTATAAGGATAAAAATCAAGATATAATGATACTAAACATTATGGCTAGAATCCTTATTCTGATCTTAATCAAAATCCATTACATAATTTTAATTCTAGAAAATGTCTAAGGCTTGAGCTTAAGGGGTCTTAAGAAGAAATTGAAATTTAGGGAATCTTGCTTAATTATTGTCTAATGACTATTGTTACGGTCGCGTCTCATTGGGAATGACAAGATGGTCACGCAACAGAAGAAAAGAAAAGATTTAGGTCCTCAAGTTCAAATATACGTACACACCGAACAAGAGGAGAATGGGACTCTTTCTCATGACACCTGTGAAAATGAAGAAACAGGCAACAAACACTCCGTGAAAGAACGGAAGACCAACACAAGTTAAGGAGTTAAAAATGACAAAGTTTATTTATAATATGTATAAGGAGGGACAAGATAGAAAACAAAACAAAAATAGTTCGGGACGAGGTCTTAACAGATACGTAACTGGATCGAACGAAAACATATATACAATACAAAAAAAAAAACTCAGCTTAAGAGAAAGGTAGTCTAAATTTACAGTTTTCAAAGTTTGTAGAAAACGCGTAAATCTTTAGGCAGTTGTCATCGGTTTGCAGTTGCCGGTTGCTGGGGAGAGTCCAAATAATTCTTATTAATTGTGGTTATCTCGTTTGACTATTCTTCAATATGCGTTTGGCACTTAGCAGGGCATGTCCAGAGCGTTCTCTTTGTATCAGTGTCTGTATCGATGCAAGGCGATTTGGCAGTTTCCAATGTGCAGGAATTTTGCACAAATGATTCTTCGAAAGTTTTATCGGTTGTCGCCTTTTCTGTCGTGCTTTGGAGCAACGAATTTCGCTTCCTTTCACTCCCAAGCCTTGGGGTAGATTGTCTACTTAGCAGTTTCAGTTTCTTCCTCTTTTTCTCTTTGGCGACAAAAGAGTTTGCACTGGACCGGGTGTCAGGTTAGGTGGGGTGAGACAGGTCGCATGTACTTCATGACCTCCACAGAAATAGCGAGATGACTTATTCCTTTCCCCAACGGTCGTGACCTTAAGTGCGAAGATTTTAAAAAGTGGTAGTGGGGCAGTCAAGCCCACAGAAATATACATTCTCGTCCCACTTCTCTTTCTCTCCATTTTTTTTTTCATCTCCCAAGCTAAGAAACAATAAAGTTTTAAAAGAAAAAGAATATTTCTTTGCTGGATAATATTTTAAATTGTCTACTGCTATATATTTAAATTTAAAATCTAATTTTGGGATTACGTCACACTATGGATTAAATTTAATACAAATCTGAAATATTTAAATTTTCAAATGGGATATTGATACCATATTATGCCCCCTAAAAACTCTTTAAAATACTCCAAAGTAAATAAAATTTGGGGGATATTTATTAATTGATGTCTAATACCTGCTGTTAAAATTTTACAAAAATCAGTTGTATCTGAATTTTTACAAACAGCTTCCACCCGTTCTTTTCTCTCTTTGCATGAAACTAAATATAGCTCACATTATCCACCCTTACGCCTAGCAGCTGTGTTTCAAAATTCATAATGATCGGTTTTGGAGTGAATCCTATACATAGAAATTTATAAACATATACACATACCTAACTTTATATAAATAGAGTTATCTTATATATAAAGTAAAGACGTTTTTCCCCCTGTACCTTCGCGTCGAATAGGAAAATAAACTCGAACTCAAAAGGTTACTACAATCACTACAACATCAAGCTTATTCGCTCGAGCGTGTTCTTAGCAAACTCTACACTCTTACATCCACCTCGGGCAAATTACTACTTTCGTTCCTCCATCAGTCACTCTCCCCAAAACAGACACCATACAGGTAGTAGCAAGAACATTTCCCTCTAACATTTTACTTCTCCCACGCTACCAGTCGACACCGGTCACAACTACACAAAGGATACTTTACACATTTTACACCCTTATTATTTATGTTACGTTCGTCTTCACATTACAACACAGTAACATACGTTGCACAGAAAATATAACAGACGCTCCCTTCAATACATGTGCCTACGTCACTTCCGTTAAATACGCTTACGCAATCTCATACTCTCAGCCCCGAACAGCGTATACAGTTCACGAAACACCTGCCTCATTTAATACGCTTAAACAGTTATGCCAATTTACCTTACCGATCTACGACTAATTCAGGTAATACGCCGTTCCTGTTCTGATATTTACATTATACATCTAACATAAACAACATTACGTTTTACTTACTTAAAAACAAAAACTTCTACAGAATTTGAACCAACGGAATCCGTTAAGAAAAAAAAAACGGTTACAGAATAACCGAATAACATTCCCTAATTCTTGCTTCGCACGGATTCTTCCCATTCTTTTAATGTCTATTCATTTAAATGATAACTTTTCATTTCCCAAAAATAACTGTTGACTATTTGGAGAAACTTTTAATTCGTACAATAAAAAACAAACAAATATTATTTTTGGAATCCGTTAACAAAAAAAAAAAAACGGTTACAGAATAACCGAATCACATTCCCTAATTCTTGCTTCGCACGGATTCTTCCCATTCTTTTAATGTCTATTCATTTAAATAACTTTTCATTTCCAAAAATAACTGTTGACTATTTGGAGAAACTTTTAATTCGTACAATAAAAAACAAACAAATATTATTTTTATAAATTACTAGACCACCCGTGACCCGTTGGGTCAGTTTGTTATATTAGCTATGGAATTCATGTATGAGCGTGACACTTGTGGTATATAGAAAATAGGTTTTTTTTTCATAACAGAAGCATTTCTATGTAAGTATATTAAAATGAAAAAAGAATATAGATAGATTTCTATGAGTCGTTTTGTTTATTATAATTGTTTTTTTTTTTGGATGTAATATGTGTAAAACATATGATTCAAATATTTGCTGTTTAAAAAACAACAAAAGGAAACACTATTTAATGTAATATAAATGTGTGCATTTACCGATTCAGCTTTCTCGAGCACGTAACGAAAACAGAGGGAGTAGGAGTGGTGAAATCTATGAGAGGCAAAGTGGGAGGTGATTTTGTTCACCGATCGCTGATATTAATAATGATTGTTGTTGTTTTGTTTGTTTGTTTTTGTTTTTTAAAAGGGAGGAGGTTTTTTGAAACTGCGACAGACTTTACGAAGTGCTCCCGTTGAATGTTTTTAGTCGTCAAGAAAACAAAAAAACTATTTGATGAAATTAAATTAAATTGTTTATATTAAAAGCGATATAAAAATTTCCAGAATGAAAAATTTCATGCGTTCGTTAATCATAAGAGATTAACGGAATTGGAATAACAGATTTAAGACGATGCTATGTACGCATGCGAAACCGGATGTTGAAAACCGGAAAGCTGAAAGCTGATTGCAAACATACAAGACAATAGAGTTTTAGTATTATATAGATTACTAACTAAAATACAATAACAATTGCTTTTTTGGGAAAAGTTCCCTAACCGTTAAATACTTTGAGAAAATAAACAAAACATAAACAAATCGAATAGATACATTTTTAAAACATAAACAAACCGATTACATTTATTCTTTACGTTTTTCACATTACCTTACATAAACGACACCAATTACATAACATTTCATCTCTAAAAAATAAAATAAAAAACTTACGTTTTCCTTACTAAAACAAAACAAATAAATTTACTTCTACAGATTTTGACCCACCGTAATACTTTACGAAAAAAAAATTCCAACGGATTACGTTAAGAAAAAAAACACGGTTACAGAATAACCGAATAACATTCCCTAATTCTTGCTTCGCACGGATTCTTCCCATTCTTTTAATGTCTATTCATTTAAATGATAACTTTTCATTTCCACAAATAACTGTTGACTATTTGGAGAAACTTTTAATTCGTATGTAGTAAATTCGAAATAATCTAATGTATTTATGTACTAATCCGATAAAAATGCAGAGTCACTGTAAACATCCCATAATCCCTTGCCGGATGTACCCGGTCTTGCCCTAAATTGTGTCCGGTTCTATCAGATCATCCAATAACTTCTGTCCGGATGCATCAATAACAACATAGGAATCCTACGTTAAGAGTGTGTAGTGAAACAAGGGTTGCTCAATCACATCCGCACCTGTCCCATAATCCCTTGCCGGATGTACCCGGTCTTGACCTAAATTGTGTCCGGTTATATCAGGTCATCATGACGTCAGAGAGTGGCAGTTTTCCTTTCTGTCTTTTTTCCCTCTTACACTTTCTTTCTTAATTATTAATAGACGCTAATATTCCCACCCCCCCCCCTCCCTCCCTGTGGCCGTTCTGTTATCATGATAGGAATTACCTCCTCCTTTCATGCCAAATTGGGGGGGGGGGTTACGGTATTCGCAGGTGTGAGCATTACCTCCTCCTTTTCTGAGAGTGTTGAGGTAGGGTAGTATCGGTTCCGTTGTCATGATGTACTGATCCCATGAATTACCTCCTCCTTTTTTGAGAAGTGTTGAAGTAGGGTCGTATCGGTTCCGTTGTCATGATGCCCTCATCCCATGCATTATCTTCTCCTTTTTTGAGAAATGTAGAGGTAGGGTCGTATCGGTTCCGTTGTCATGATGCCCTCACCCCATGCATTATCTCCTCCTTTTTTGAGAAGTGTTGAGGTAGGGTCGTATCGGTTCCGTTGTCATGATGCCCTCATCCCACGCATTATCTCCTCCTTTTTTGAGAAGTGTTGACGTAGGGTTGTATCGGTTCCGTTGTCATGATGCACTCATCCCATGCATTATCTCCTCCTTTTTTGAGAAGTGTTGAGGTAGGGTCGTATCGGTTCCGTTGTCATGATGCCCTCATCCCATGCATTATCTCCTCCTTTTTTGAGAAGTGTTGACGTAGGGTCGTATCGGTTCCGTTGTCATGATGCACTCATCCCATGCATTACCTCCTCCTTTTTTGAGAAGTGTTGAGGTAGGGTCGTATCGGTTCCGTTGTCATGATGCCCTCATCCCATTCATTATCACCTTCTTTTTTTGAGAAGTGTTGAGGTAGGGTAGTATCGGTTCCGTTCTCATGATGCACTCATCCCATGCATTATCTCCTCCTTTTTTGAGAAGTGTTGAGGTAGGGTCGTATCGGTTCCGTTGTCATGATGCCCTCATCCCATGCATTATCTCCTCCTTTTTTGAGAAGTGTTGAGGTAGAGTCGTATCGGTTCCGTTGTCATGATGCCCTCACCCCATGCATTATCTCCTCCTTTTTTGAGAAGTGTTGACGTAGGGTCGTATCGGTTCCGTTGTCATGATGCACTCATCCCATGCATTATCTCCTCCTTTTTTGAGAAGTGTTGAGGTAGGGTAGTATCGGTTCCGTTCTCATGATGCACTCATCCCATGCATTATCTCCTCCTTTTTTGAGAAGTGTTGAGGTAGGGTAGTATCGGTTCCGTTGTCATGATGCACTCATCCCATGCATTATCTCCTCCTTTTTTGAGAAGTGTTGAGGTAGGGTAGTATCGGTTCCGTTGTCATGATGCACTCATCCCATGCATTACCTCCTCCTTTTTTCAGAAGTGTAGAGGTAGGGTAGTATCGGTTCCGTTGTCATGATGCACTCATCCCATGCATTACCTCCTCCTTTTTTGAGAGTGTAGAGGTAGGGTAGTATCGGTTCCGTTGTCATGATGCACTCATTCCATGCATTACCTCCTCCTTTTTTGAGAAGTATGTGTGGGTACCCTTCGACCTGACAAAGTATGTGTGAGTACCCTGCGACAGGACAAAGTATGTGTGTGTACCCTGCGACCGCAATAAGTATGTGTGGGTACCCTGCGCCTGGAAAAAGTATGTGTGGGTACCCTGCACCCGGAAAAGGTATGTGTGGGTACCCTGCGTCCGGAAAAAGTATGTGTTGGTACCCTGCGACCAGGAAAAGTATGTGTGGGTACCCTGCGACCAGGAAAAGTATGTGTGGGTACCCTGCGACCAGGAAAAGTATGTGTGGGTACCCTGCGCCCGGAAAAAGTATGTGTGGGTACCCTGCGCCGGGAAAAGGTATGTGTGGGTACCTTGCGACTTGACGAAGTATGTGTGGGTACCCTGCGACCGGACTAAGTATGTGTGGGTACCCTGCGACCTAACAAAGTATGTGTTGGTACCCTGCGACATGACGATGTATGTGTGGGTACCCTGCGACCGGACGAAGTATGTGTTGGTACCCTGCGACCGGACGAAGTATGTGTGGGTACCCTTCGACCGGACGAAGTATGTGTGGGTACCCTGCGACCGGACGAAGTATGTGTGGGTACTCTGCGACTGGACGAAGTATGTGTGTGTACCCTGCGACCGCAAGAAGTATGTGTAGGTACCCTGCGCCCGGAAAAAGTATGTGTGGGTGCCCTACGCCCGGAAAATGTATGTGTGGGTACCCTGCGCCCGGAAAAAGTATGTGTGTGTACCCTGCGCCCGGAAAAAGTATGTGTGGGTACCCTTCGACCTGACGAAATATGTGTGGGTACCCTTCGACCTGACGAAATATGTGTAGGTTATTTTATCTAACATACACAGACATGAAGAAGTAAATAAACACCCTTATTAACATTAATAATGAAGACAAATATGGGACTTTAAATAGAAATGTTACATTTTTTCTCCAGGGAATGGAGAAGTTATGCAGAGTTTAGGGGAGGCCGGATGTAGTGTAGCCAGGGTTAATTGGCAACCAGGTACGTGACATCTTTTGACCCTGGCAAATGTAGAAGAGGTGAACCTGATGAGGGCAACACAGACGAGACAGCTTTGGCTGAGGGCAACGGGTGTAGTGTCCAATGGGGTGAAGGAGGGCGACTGGAGAAGAGTGATCCCCGTGCAACACCGATTGGTACGTATATAGTAAGCGCACCGGGGCGGTGATAGGTACATATATAGCACGCGACCCGGGGCGGCGATAGGTACGTATATAGTATGCGCACCGGGGCGGCGATAAGTACATATATAGTATGTGCACCGGGGCGGTGATAGGTACATATATAGCACGCAGCCCGGGGCGGCGATAGGTACGTATATAGTATGCGAACCGGGGCGGCGATAGGTACATATATAGTATGTGCACCGGGCCGGTGATAGGTACATATATGGTTTTAAATAAATAAATGTTTCGGAGTCAACCACTCGTTTGATATAAAATATTTGAATATAAAATGGTTATGTCACATGTTCACTACTTTTAGTAGTTCAATCAACTTCATACCAAGGCTCACTGCTCAAAAATGGATGCCTCTGCTTGCTATAAAGGCTTATAATAAATATTTTCCTTTTCAATAGCCAAATGATTTTAAAAGATTGATGATTATGATGATGATGATGATGATGATGATGATGATAAAAAATAATAAGAAGAACTTACATAGGCATTACTTGCTGTCAGCCATGTTGGTTCTACTGCTCGTCGAGTGACGGTGCCAGCTGGAACAATTCTCGGAACGATGGCACCATATCGGTTCTCTTCCAAATAGTCTTGTTGCCTTCATAAAAGGAGTAAAAATAAGTTTTATTTTAAAAACATCAAATGAAAGCAAAGGATGCAAAAATTAAAAGAAAAAAAAGGCATAACACCAAGAGCTTTCTAGATGGATCCTCGCATTTCTATAAATGGTACAATTTTGAAACGTTTCTCACTGGTGTTGATGCAAAGTAATGTTTTTGCCATCATTTTGGCTGAAAAAGGGAAAACCAAAAATGAAATCTTTCTGTCTTTAAAAACCTATTCTTTAATAAAAACTGGCTGTACTACCCGGTATTGCCCGGGATGCAGTAAAGTCATTTTAAGTTTTATTTGCATATTTTGAAATGTACGGTATACAACTCCAATTATATTCTTCATTTTAAAATTATTTATCCTCCTTGCTGATTTTTTTTTAGGTGATTATTGCAAAATGTTTCATATTAGCAGTCCTCTGGGCGAGAAGAAAACTGGAAAGCGACAACAGTCGAAGAAATACTTGAATGTAATGATAGTTAAAAGAGTTATACTTGCAAATATTGCAGAAACTACTCTTTCATTAAAAATAAATTCATCATCATTATCATCATATTCAGTTTAACGTCCGTTTTACATGCTGGCATGCATTGGACGGCTTTTAGAAATCGACTTCCAAACTAACCTATCTCTAGCCAGGTCTTTATTAATCCCTCTTTTCCTCAGGTCCATTTTTATCACTCCCTCTCTTGTTTTTCTTGGTCTTTCCCTGTGAACTGAACTTGCTACCTCAACTGTTCTACATCTCCTAACCCAAGAACTCTAATCCATTCTTTCAATGTGGCCATACAATCGAAGTTTACTCTTCTGTACACATCTTTCTATACTGTCTAGATTTAACCTTCCTCTGAGGTCATCAGAACTAAGTCTGTCTTTAAGACTTACATTAGACATCCATTGTATAATTCTCATATTATTTCTCTCCATGTAACGCATGTTCTCAACCTTCACTGGCCAGGTTTCATTTCCATACATCATCATACTATGTATACATGCCTGATAGACTCTTCCCTTGGTCCACAGTGGTAATGCTCTGCTGGTTAGTAATAGCAGAAGTTTCCTGAACTTCCACTCCTAATTCTTGCTCCACCTTGTTTCACAAAAGTGATTTCAGATTACACCAGAAAACACTAAAAACTAGTATAACATAAAAGAAAGATGCGCAGTAAATAAAAGTTCTGCTTCTTTCACCTTTACTTAGCACGGCTGTTACACTGCCAATACTCATGCGTTAACTCAAAGAGACGTAATCCATCCAAACTCAACTTAGCAATAGTAGTATTAATACAACTTTCTTTGCATAAGTCAACAAGAAGCAGATGACAACTGATTTTTTATAGTCAATTTAATTACAAAAGTTTAAGCTAAGAAAGTTATTCACTAAAATGTGTAAAATCAAACAAATTTTGTTTTTAAGTGGAATATTTTTATTGAAAAATATGGTTACAAATACCTTTATTCAAAATAAAGCTAAAAATGTACTTTTTTATAAAATGAAACTATCATCTAAAATTGTTACATTTTATTTAAACATTTCAAAGAATTTAATTTCAATGAAGAAAGCAAACACAGAATTTCCACAGGGTCCCGCCAGTATCATTTAAAATTTTAATAATTTAAAACAAACTGATAACAATAACAAAGCAAAATGGTAAATATCAATTTATCTCATTAAAGTAAGATCAATGCGTCTCAATGAGATACAAGGACTATCTGTTTCGGTCGCATATTTGAATGTATTATTTTCTGTTGATTTAAATAGACAGGTATCATTGAGTAATTGGCCCATCAGCCAATCAGAGGTTTTGGCATAAAAATACAATTTGTTGGACTTCTTAGGGCACCCACACGTTGCAGTTCGAGAGTGTTCTATTGTTGGCTTTTCCTACCCACCAGTGACAGAATAAAATCTACAAAGATATGTAGCGCCCCCCCCCCCTTTTTGTAAAGATTGATTCTTAGCTGTTTTAATTCCTTTTCGGCACTGCCAAAATAAAAGGTATTTTCTCTTAACCTTCAATGTCATCTGTTGTCTACTTATTTCATCTATGAGTCGGATGGACATCCTATCGGGTTTGAAAATGGATTAAGATGAACCCTCTATCACAATCAAAGTTTAATTATAATGAAGATGGATACTCCTCACCCCATAATAAAGATGGATACTCCTCGTTTTTCTAAATGCACAGATTGAAAGAACACATGTTAAGAATGTCCATTCTTGCTATTGTTTGAATACTTCAACTCTGATAATTCTCTCATTAGTAAGAATAAATGTTTCACATTGTTCATCGTCACCAATTTATCTCAATGCAGATACCAGCCACAAAGACGAAATCCAAGGTGGTGACATGTTGGGTATCCATATAAAGCTATTATCGGAAATGAATATACAACATAACTGAATGTCTGTCTGCAGAGAAAAAGTTTTGCCATCTTAGGTCAGATACCAACTCAAATAAAATTGCTAAAATCATCTTAGAAATATTTTTTATTTGATTAGGAATATTTCATTTTCTTTTTCAAAATGAAAATATTTCTGTTTTTTTTTTTGTTTTGTTTCTTAATAATGAGTCACCACTTATCAAGGCCAAAAGCCACTCGAGGATAAGAACTAATGAGATGAATAGATTGCCTATTTAATGATGAAGAATATTATGAGAGGATTAAAAATGATGAATGGAACAAACAAAATTTGATTAGTTATGAAAATAGTCTATGACAAGTATTTGTTGACATTGGATTTGAAGATGACTATGTTGTAGTCTGTAGGAAAGCAGTTCTGTGCTAATGTGTCCCTATAAAAATAATATATGAAGCCATCTTTGCAAAGTTTTACATATTACTTAACAGTAATATGCTTTTGAAGTTAAGTATAGAATTATATTATGGAACACAAATGGTTACTTAGGTATGACTTCAGGTTAATCTGTTGCATGATATAGAAGTACAGTTCTGATTGGTTGGTTTGATCATGTGACTAGAGTGAAATAATTTGAATTAGATATAATTTGGAACTTAGCAGAGATGGAGTGTTATGTAAAGTCCTGATATGTAAGGAAACTTAGACACTTTGTGGCTTTTCTGGAAACTCCAGAAGAAACTCATCAATAAGAAAATTGATCAATAGTTAAGTAGATAAAATATCTATTAAAGTTAAAATGATTGTTTTCATCATTCTTCTTCCATGAATATCCAGCAACCTGACCCAAGAGAAAAATATCCAGACTACAGATTGAGAAGTGAATAGCAAATCAGCTCTCATTTTACCCCACCCCATTTAAGAATGTAGCATGTTTGATTGTTCAGACTTGTTCAATTCAAGAAATTCTAGTCATCGAACACCCTAACAATATTTTCAACAATAAAACAAATGATGAGGTCATTAGAACAGCAATCAGAGTATATCTAATTAAAATAAGTAATATCGCCATTATTTATCAACCACTTACCTGGTGACTGTTAAAGGCAACTCTGCTCTTTTAGACCAGACAACCATTTGTGATCTGAAAAAATAAAATAAATTCAAAAAATTAAGGAACAAAGATTTTTTCCATGCTTTATACAAATTAGACAACCGCTTTATATTATTCACATGTTTCGGACTATTTTCCTCATCTTGGTTGCTGTCATTTTCACATTTCAGACGTTTTACTCTCTGGACGTTTTCAGGCCTATTTTGTCATAGTTGGTTCAGTTCGAAATTCCTAAATTGTTACAGACTACAACAAAAGGCACCTGGAGAAGGTCGAAGAGTACAGCAGCCAAAACATTGTTACAATGGCAGCCACCAAAATGAGAAAAACAGTCTGAAACAAGCGAATAATGTAAATTTCAATCTTGGTTGGCATCCGTCTGTTTCAGAATACAATGGAATTCTGCACCTCAGATGTGTCCATTTTTAAATTTCATCTTATCTATATAATAATATGCTAAGATATTTCATGTTTGTAGGTACGTTATCACCTTTCACACACATTAAAAAAATGAGCGTCCGATCAACAAAGATGGTGATTGGTGATTAATCTGATGCCGCTAAGGTAAAAAAATCCCACTTTACCCATTTTAAAATGAATTGTTCTAAAATCAAATTGTCATCCCGTCGACTAAAACAGTACAATTTTAAATAAATACATTTCAAAGAGTGACATTCATTTTATTGATTTTAACAATATCTATCTGACAATTATTTTTATGGTAAATAAATAAATATAGAAGAGACATATTTGCTTTATTTATTTAAAGAATATTTAGCTGACTATGAGAATTCATTTTTACGGGACAAAAGTCACTTTTTTCTTAATAACATGGATCCTGACAGAGATTTATTATTTCAAAAGGAATATCATTATTAACAGTAAATTATACAGGTTGATGTAGAATGCACTGTAGCATTTCTACAGATTTCTGCTTGTTGTACATAATTGCTATAACTTACCTCTTCTCTTCTAGCTTCTTCTTTCTATATAATAAACTAAAGTCAGTCGTATTTTCGATTTTTGTCATCGATAGCATCTGTCCTACAAAATCAATATTTCATTCTAAATAGTCATTTTATTTTGTTTAACTTTGCTCCATGTTCTTAAGAAAAATAAAATGTAATTTGAGAATTCTTTCTAGAAAATAATTTATCCACTTGAATTTATTTTTGTATAGCCGCCATTTTTTTGTAAAGGAATGTAACTCCTTATTCGTCCATTAAAGTCTTACTTCCCTTTGTTTGGAAGAGAAAATTAATATTTTGGGGGAAAAAAAGCGATGTAGCTCTGTATTCGTTCATGACTGATTTATTTCATTTTCTTAGGAGAAAAATATAACTTTTAATGAAAAAAGGCATAGTTTCAAAAAAGTAAAGCAAAACAAATATAAAGTAAATATACTATCTGGCAATGCCAGGTCGGGACAGCTAGTTTGAATTATAATTCATATTAAATATACATATTTTATACACCTATACAACCATTTAGTCAGAATATAATACCATGGAGCTATATGTCTTGATTTTCAGAGTTCATTTATGACATCAGGTCTATATACATATATGTGTAAGAATTTAAAGAAACCCATTTCCTTTTTCTTTTACTATCTTAAAAAATAGTTAATATATAAGATATGGGTCGTTTTATATGACAGAGGTGCATGATGAAATTTATTTTTTTCATTGGTTTAGTACAAATTAACCATAATACTTGACTTTTGTCAAACTTCCATTCAAGCCATGATATAAAATACAAGTCGGACATTTAATCCTCATATTAATAGATTAAAATCTGTCTGACATATATTTACATTGTGACGTTTTGAAATACAAAATAAACTGTATTCTGTCCTTAATCTATATTGTTATTACCATCCATGGACTTGAGATTGATTTATATAATGTAGCACATATGCAACCTGATGTTACTTGAATTGGATATAGCATTGAACCAACATCTACAAGAGTCAAGTATTATCTGGACTGGAACACAAATATCATTAAAAGTAGAATTTTTTTTTAATTACATTCTAGAAAATTAATTAATAACCAAAATTGAAAAAGACAAATATGTGGATATTTACTCAATTCTTTGCTGATTGTTTTTCCAATAGGAACACATTTTGCTGATCCGCAAAGCAGCATCAGCAAAGTCATTACCCGCAAAAGCCATCAAAGTGCCGTCTTCAATTTTGCTGATGTAATCTTTGGCTAAAGGATTGCCGACTCTTTTAGTTTTGCCATCCTGAAATAGGAAATTAAGCACAAATAAAAAATAAATAGATAAATGAATGAAAGTATAGCACTATGCGGACAAAGTCTTCAATCCCAGATGATGACATGTAGTAGTAGTTCATTCTTTCTCTTCTTTTTCGTGTTGTTCTGTTGTGATGCTCGTTGATTAATTTATGGTATTTGCCCTGGGTGGACTGAGCCAGCTTCCACCAAAGGAAGAAGTTTCAAGGGAATATCAAATTCACATGCGGCCCCCAGCAACATGTATATCTCGGTCAGGGGAGATGACATATAGCGCCTAGTATTCTCAAATAGTCACCCATCTGATAGTGATCAGGCTCAACATCGCTTGACTTTGGTCATCTACCGAGAACTGGTGTGTCAGCATGATTATGCCAAACTCAAAATCATTGGGGGTTTCTTTTTCTTTTACAATATACATACATAATACCTCCGACCCATCCTCCATGGGGGAATGGGAGCAGCTCTCCCAAATACCAACCATTCTCTCTCGCAGTCCAGAAAAAAAGAGAAAGATTTTCTCAGCTTATCTGCTACATGTCTTTTCTGCATTCTTGTCTATGACACAATATCCTGACACGTAGCCCTAACTCAAAACTTTTCACTTCCAATGGAATTTTCTAACCTTATTCTTACTCTAACTGTATGTGAAAAATACTGTTTTTAACATTATTTTTACGCACCTAAATATTTATACAAAAAGAAACTGAAATAAACAATATTATTAATTTCAATTGCTTTTCATTATAAATATCAGACAACTTGTGGCGTTGTTGGGTGAGTGATGCTATAACAAGTGAAAATATTCTCTAAATTAAATATTAGCTGCTGTTGGTTAAAAGATGGGTGTTTCCACATCTCTTGTTCTTTCTCATAAAAAAGGAAACTTGTTCAAGAAAGATCACAGTATCATTGAGTTCATTAAAAGGAGACCTTTTTATTTTGATTCCATTTAATTTTTGCATTACTTTTCTTATATATAGTTATTCTAATCTCATTGGTAAGAAGACAGTAGTTCCCCAGCCAGAACATCAATATCCATATCTTCTCATCAGGACACTCATTGGCTCAGAAACGCTTGCCTGGAACTACCTATCTACAATGACTTTCTCATCTCTGAAATCCACACATGTATGCAACATGTCTGCATGTTTAGGAGAATAGAAAATGGATGTTGGGTTTACTTTCGGCAGCCTCGTAATTCTCGCTTCCCTTATTTTATCCTTTAGTACTCACATTCGATGAGAGATGTTTCTGACAAATGGGAAAGAATTGCTGTTTTCTGGGTTGGAATCCATCCATCTAACATTTATCGTTGGCTAGTTTTTGACCTTGAAGTAATATTTGTTAACTCCTTATATCAAGTAGCTTCATGCTTTGTCTGGAGCGATTTCCATTAAAAAAAAAACAGAGGTGAAAAATCAGTTAAAAAATATCCAGATTCCTATAGCTATCTTGTACATGGGATGTATGAATTAAGTAGAAAAGAAATTTCCAATTGGAAATTAGACTACGTAAATAGAGAATTTCCAATCAAATTACGATTAGGAATTTAGCGAACGTGTTCAAAGAAGTGACACAATGAACAGAAAGTCAATTGAATGAGACGTGACGAAAAGAGAGACTCGTTTACCTCTTGGTTTTTGTCTGTAAGACAGGGCAGATGTGTTTTTCATAACTCTTCTCCCTCCCCAACAGAGGACTGGGAGAAATACTAAGATTGATACATGTAAATAAATATATACTATGTATTATGCTAAGACCAATTTAAAATAAATTTTTAAAAATAGTAAACCTCAAAACGAATATGTGTTGTTGTTATTACTATGACGAGACAAAACTATTACAGGAGCTGTTACAAAAGAGATAGAAAGAGACAGACCAACTCTATCTCCAGCTGAGAGATAGAGAGAAGCAGATGTACATGCTATCTGCTATTAAAGAAGAAGAGAAAAGGGCAGACGACTTCTAAACATGGTCACCACTCTGACTACTACTGCTACTACTAGATGTGTCAACAAGATTTCTGCTATGAAATGTGTGAGCCATATTTGTAATGGTCCGAAAAGACGAAGATTCTAGACCATAACGCTAAATTCTGACTCCTGCAAAAATGGCCAAGTCTTGACTAAAACTCCCAAAAGAATTTGACTCTCAAGCCGGTTTCACCATAATTTCTGAATTCATCCATTTTATTCTTGAAAGAGATAGACATTGCCAAATTTCTTGTTCTTTGCCATAAATGAGAAAGTGGTCTGGGAAAGACAACAGTTATTTAAAAGAAGACATTTTTATTCTGATGAGTTGTAGAAGTTTTATATTCCTTTTACTTACATATTGTTAGTCTCATATTCTTAGTAAAGCGCCATTAGCTATTCACTCGGAACATCAATCTCAACTCCTTCTTGTCAAAACACTGTCTGAAACTATCTATCAAGTAGTGTTGTATTATTATCAATAAGGCTGATGCCTACGGGCACATCAAAAGCAAGGACTTTGTGCATTGCATCACTGAAATTTATTTATAGGAATCCTCTTTGATAAAAGAAATACAAAGTGTACATTAAATATTATTGTAATAAACTGTGAAATTAGAAGGAGGGAGTGGTCAAGGGACACACAAAAACTTGAAGTCAATAGGCCCTGCCATGGGTTAATACAGCACTGTGACCACAATGAGTTTATCCTCTTCTCCATCTCTCAAATCCACTCATGTTTGCAGCAAGACTATTCAACAAATTATGTTGGTTATTTTTTAATAAGAAACCAAAAGTGAAAAATAAGGCTCTCATGAGATTGAATTTGAAAATTTGATCATTTCAAATTAGACATTTTATTATTCTGTTGCTGAATATTCGGCATTAATATACTATAGCAATATTTAGTCATGTGAGTGTTGAAAACAGAATTTTACATGTAAAGTAGATTAAGTAAGAAAAAATAAATTTCCATTGAAGGTTAAGCTGACATGTATAGGAAGTTACGTCATGGCAGGAAGTCGGCATATTGAAGAAGTCAGATAGATCCTGTCTCTTAGGTGTTCGACATCAAAGTAAACAGGTGTCTTTTTCAAGACTCTTCCATCACCCCCTACGGGAATGGCCAGGAAGATATAATCATCTTGCTGTAAAAAAAATTAATTAATAAATCAAGTAAAAAATAAGATGCAGCCCAGAGCAAATAATGGAGTTATTGTTGTTCTTTTTAATCGCTTACAGCTACAATAGAAAAAATGGTTAACTACAAAGATAAAGAAAAGAAGAAAAAGACAGATAAACTTCTGCTGCTACTTCACTACGATGACTACCACTTCTACCATTGAGTAGAATACTTACAATGTGTCAACAAGACATCAACTGTCTTCTGTCGACGAAACAATTGGTTCAAGTAACGCTACAATATTTGGAAGTGAAGTGTAGAGATAGTTGTTCGGGTGCAACTGTTTATCCCAGATGATTGACAGCTGAAAATCCATATAAAAAGGTAGTCATTTGATTTGTTAGCTCAGTTGTTCCCAGGTGGTGCATTTTGATGATGACAGGAAGATTCAAAGACAATCAAGATTTAGAAACATTTTCAAAACGTTTATAGGGCGCTGCATTGTTCTCTACACTCTGGATGTCCAATGATCATATTATAAAGTAACTTTGCTCTATGTCATGAACATAGGGAGTTGTTTGGTTTTCATATCAACAAAAGTTTGGGTGTGCCTTGTTCAAATTTTTATTTCAAATGTGGCCCAGAGATAAACAAGTGGAATAGCTTAACCATGTAATGTTTATGAGACTTCTAGACAATCCTACAGAAGAGCTAGCAATGCCTACAAGAGAGCAATGTCTGAGGCTAAATCTAGCTATTCTCAAAGGATTTGTAAATATCTCATCTCAAAGGGTTGGCTCTCATTTTTGGAGAATCTACAATAGTGTTATTAATAGTGGCAAGTCTGCTATTCCTCCTCTTTTTAATGGTCTTCAGGTTATTTAATCTTCTAAGGATAAGGCTGATTCTTTGCTCATCATTTTGCTCACAATTCTTCTCTTGATGATTCGGGTGCTGTTCTTCCTGATTTTCCTTTGAAAATTGATCACTCTTGATTCTGTCATTATGACTCCAAAGATGGTTGCTAGGGTTCTTTCTGATTTTGACCAGTCTAAGGCTCCCGGTCCTGATTCAATTCCTGTAGTCGTTCTCAAGTGTTGTGCTTCCAAACTTTTTTTTTATCCTCTCTAAATTATTCAATCTCTGTTTGTTTCAGTCATGTTTACCTTCTTGTTGGAAGGAGTCCTCTGTTTTCCCTATTTTGAAAATGCTGGTGATCGGTCTGACCCAATTAAGTATCACCTGTTAGTCTGCTATCTGTTATTAGCAAAGTTTTTGAAAGGTTAGTCAACAGACAGCTCATTCATTTTCTGGACAGTCTGAGCCTCTTTAGTGATGTTCAGTGTGGTTTTCGTCCAACTGCTGATCTGTCAACTGTCGTAACTGAGCAAATCTGTCAGTTTATGGATAATTCAAAATAGGGTAGAGCCATTGCGCTTGAAATTTCGAATGCGTTCAACAGATTGTGGCATTCTGGTCTTCTACACACACACTTCAGGGTTATGGTATTGGTGGTGAGGTTTTTGACATTATTAGGGCTTTTCTTTCTGATCGAAGCTTGTGAGTAACTTTAGATGGTGTCTCTTCATTCTCTTTTCCTAACAATGCTGGTGTTCCTCAGTGTCCTATTCTAGGCCCAACACTGTTTCTTCTCTATATAAGAGAAATGATCTTCCAGAGAATATCATTTAGAAAATTAACATCTATGCTGATGATACCACTCTCTATTCTAGTGTTGCTTCTCGCCCATCTCCCTCGGATCAGTCGAAATATGCAGCTAATCTAGAAGTTGACCTGGGTTCATTTGTGTTATGGTGACGTATCTATGATGAACATTTGGACTTGTCCATTCTCAATAAATACTGGACGCATTACACTTCTCATTTGTTGATTCAACCCCAGTTTACACTGGCAGTCAGTACTGATGTACTATTTCTCTTGTTCATCTGTTGTATATACTTTTCTCCAATATATTTGTTTTACCTAAACCCTGTGTCCGTGTTCTCATTCCGGCTCCTAAACAGGGCCATAACAATTTGTGGATTGGGGTACGAAATAGCTTGTTTCATTTAATCCTGTTAATCGTGTCTTTCAATCATAGGTGTGTCTCTCTCTTTTCTTCTTGAGATCATCATAGATGGCTCTGTTCTTGAGGAGAAATCGACTCTGAAACTTTTTGGTCTTTCTCTCTCATCAAATCTTTCTTGGAGTTCATACATTAGATCTATTGCTCTTTCTGCTTCTCGTAAAGTCGGTTCTCTCTATTGTTCCAAACAATTTCTCATACCTGAGGCTATTCTCTATCTCTACAAATCTACTATCAGACCATGTATGGAGTACTGTTGTCATATTTTGGCTGGTGAATCTTTGTCTCATTTGAGGGTTCTTGATAAGGTGCAGAAATGTATCAGTAATTTGATTGGGAATACCCTTTCTTTTTCTCTACACCCTCTCTCTCTCACAGACGTGATGTTGCTAGTCTCAGCCTTTTCTATATGGCATGTGTTCTTCAGAGTTGTGTGATCTATTCCCTGCTTCTTTTGTTCCAGTTCGTTTGACTCATTGGTCTAGTGGTCTCCATCAATTTGCTGTTTTGATACCTCATTGTAATACATCTTATTCCAGTAGCTTCTTTCCAAGAACTGCAGGCTTGTGGAACTCTAGCTGCTGACTGTTTCCTCCTACCTATAACCTTGGTCTTTTCAAGACTAAGGTCAATAGGCATCTTCTGTTTTTGTGATAATCATATTTGTTCTTGTTAGTTCCTTACATCAAGTGGATTCATGCCTTGTCTGAAGGTATTTTCAGAAAAAAAGAAAAAAAACGACATTTGAAGATTGAGATTAAATTTAGTTGTTTCCAGGATATTGGGTAAGGTTCTGCAAAATAGAGAATTAGGGGGTGCTAAGACCCCCCTCATTTCTCCATGACGGTAGTCCAGACGAAAGTGGGGGAAGATGCAATTCGAATAAATAACAGAGCCTTGAGTTGGTAATGAGAAGTAATAACGACTGATTTATTTCCGGTTGTGTACAGATTATATATACACAAATAGATAATAGTACCACACCCAAAAGGAGGGGAACGAGGAGGATAATTACTACATCACTCATCCATTGTTATGTAGCCCTTTAATGGGGACTACGGTTGTGGTTTGCCCCCCCCCCCCAATCCTCTCTGAGCTAGGTTGAAGATGTTGTCTGGATACTTCTCTCTCAAACACGTAGCTGAAACATGTCCATACATGAAGTAGGAGATGACAACCATTTGATCTTAAAATAAACTTTATTAACTTAACCTGTGATCTATTTTCCTTAGACCTGAGTTGCTTCTGGATATTGTAAGACGAAGACAAGAGGTCTAAAGCTCCTTTCTTGAAAGACCTGACATTATTATGTACCTGACTGTAACTGAAATCTCACTTCAAATCCTTCTTTGTCACATGATTAAACCAGCCAATCAGACATCTACCTTGGTATCGGGTGATAGATGACCCTTGTCAATCTTATCTAAGTTTTATGCATCTGGCAAATCATATCCACTCTTAACTTAAAAGACATACAACTGCTAGTTAATATGCAACACTATTAGTTGGTACATAGATAACTATGTAGTCTGTTATGCAGAGTTCAAACAGTCACGTTGGTTGATCGATTGAATCACCCGATTCAGTCAAAGTTTTCTTTGGTATTTTTGGACTTTTCCCCTTGACAAGGTTAGACTTCTTCATTCACTGTCTCCACGATTCTCTATCACTCGCGTCTTCATTTGTTCCATGTTTTCAAGCACCAACTGTTTCCAATTCCTTTAATGGCTACCCACTTTTTGTGGACCACCTATCCCCGTTAAAACTAATTTTGTGTGATTTTCTGAAGATATCCTTTGCACACTACCGAACCAATTATATCTTCTACTTAAAATAACTTCCTCGACATCGATGACCCCATTAACAGATTTGTTCTTGCAGTCATAGATCTGTCAGTTCATTTCACACAGGCTATGGAATTAGAATTCATAGTTCATGTCAAGGATGCATACAGAACAGATTGGATACATATTCTATATCATCATCATCATCATCATCATCATCATATTCGGTTTAACATACTGGCATGTGTTGGACAGCTTTTAGAAATTGACTTCCAAGCTAACCTATCTCTGGAAAGGTCTTTATTTATCTTTTTTTCTCAAGTCCATCCATATCACTTCCTCCCATGTTTTCCTTGGCTTTCCTGTGGGCTGAACCTGCTACCTCAATTGCTTTACATCTACTAACTCAGGAACTTTATCCATTCTTTCAATGTGGCCATAAAATCAAAGCCTCTTGTTCTGCACGCATCTCCCTATACTGTCCAGATTTAATTTTCCTCTGAGGTCATCAGATGTGAGCCTGTCTTTAAGACTTGAGTTACACATCCATCATGTCATCCCGGTATCATTTCTCTCCATGCAACGCATTTCCTCAACCCTCACTGGCCAGGTTTCACTTCCATACATCATCACACTGCATACACAGGCCTGATAGACTCTTCACTTGGTCGACAGTGGTAAGGCTCTGCTGGTTAGTAATAGAAAAAATTCCCTGAACTTAATCCATCCACTTCTAATTCTAGTCATCACACTAGCACCTACTCCACACTGTGCTCCAATGGTAACAAAATTGTTGTTTGGTTGGATTTTATTTCTCTTTTCCAGTTTTTTCTCTTCTTTTCTTGCCTTCCTTTTCTCTCTTATGACGGTTTTCTCTGAAAATGTTAATATTGCCATGAAGGCTAAAACTTCAAACATTTTCTCCATATCTGAATTCGCATTCATCTCTGTTGTCTTACACTTCTTGCAGACAAACTGGTTGTCCTCTCTCAACCTACCAGTACTTCCATTGCACTTCCTGCATGTATTACAGAAAATTGAGTTGCACCCAACTCCCTTACAACAAACTGAGTATCGGATTTTTTCTCTTTCCGGAGGATTTCCAACACTATAACCTACTGATGTCTTGGTGACATTCACTCTCAGACTTTTACTTTTCATATCATTTATTCAAGTTTTGAATTTGACAAGTAAACCTTCCATTGTTTCACAGGTAAGTACTAATTTATCAGCATACAGCATCTCTTCTAGAGAACTCATGCAAAACTCCCTCGACAATGCTCCTAAGACACAAATGAAAAGCAACGGACTCAATAAGGAGCCCTGATGTACTCCTAGTTTAACATTAAAGCTGTCACAAAATGTGCTGTTTATTTTAACACAACATTTCTGTATATTGCTTGACTAACCACTCATTTGCCCCTAGTTTACGCAATGCCCACAAGACAACATCCCTTGGAACTCTGTCAAAAGCAAAATACAGGTTCTTCTTCTTACTAAGGAACTTTCATTTGTCTCAGGATAAATATAGTACCAATGGTACTATTCCCAGGCATAAAACCAAATTGCATTTCATCTATGCTTATCTGACTTCTCATTTGCTTCTCAATTATTCTCTCATTCACTTTCAGGACCTGATCCATCAATTTTAAGAGCTTCCACTTTACCTTTGTAAAAGTTGACAATTATACTAAGTTACCAGTCTTTCAGAATTACCTCTTCTATTATGATCTGATTGGTCAAGTCTGTGATCATCTCAATGCCTGTTTCACCTATAGCCATTTCAGCAACAACACCTGAGGGACCTCCAGCCTTACCCTTCTGAATCTCTCTCACTGCTTCCCATACCATTTCTCTTCCAATTCTTATAGCTGATTGTTAACTAACTGTGCCAGAAAAATAAAAGAATTAAAAAAAAAAAGTTTTGACTGTAATTCAATTTCCAACCAAATTTCGTGCAATCCACTTTCTCTCTGCCTTTCTCTCTCCAATCTAAATCGCTTTCCCCCCCCCTTCCCAGCTGTCCTCTTCATTTATATCACCTGATATCCACATATGCAAATCAGACCACCATAAACACATGCACCTATGAAGAAAAGCCCTTTTTAAATCTGCATACATGACATGTGAAGCACTTAATTCTTATTCCTGACGGTGAGTGTTCCTCTTTATTGTCACACTGAAGCGGAAACTGCTTCTGCAACTACTAGTTTTTCTTGGCTTGATGGAAACTTAGTAATCTTTCCTGATGGCCTTTCCAAGCATCCCTGTTGTGCTGATCATTTGTTGCCAACACTCCATTGTCATTACGAATGCACTTCTTTCCAACATTGATATTTGTTATCTGTTTAGCAATCCTGAATACTTCATTCTTTTCGTCATCCCTTCATAGTATATCTGAAAATCTTGCTTGCTCAGCCTTCTTGCTTATTTTATTTTGCTTATATTTAGAGGAATACACATAGTTGATGCTTCACTTTGAGTTTTGTTTTTATCAATAGCAGTTGATATGCGAAAGTGTCTATTCCACTTACAAAGTCATCCATCAAACATTTGCACTAGAAATGAAAGAGAGGGGACTTTTTTATGATTGTTTCTCAATGAAACCACTGATGTTTCTCTTCCAACTAATTTGTCATCAAAGTAGCAGATAACAAGTTTAAATAAACAAAATATTTACCTTGTGAGGAATTTTGAAAAAATAAGCTGGAATATCAGCAAGATTAAATGGTCCAGTAGATCTTGCAGAACCAGTTTTATAGAATTTCTGTAAAAAGAGAAATTTTAAAAATTGTTAAAAGTAATTGATAATGGCTGTAGTCAAGAAAAAAATTGATAAAGTTAAAAATCAATGTCTAGATCACCATCATCGTAATTAATGAATCGCAACAATCTTATTTAAATATAGGTAAAAACATAACTGTAAATAAACAAAACACCTGAAGAAGGTCAGAGCTCACATTTGTCAAAATGTAATACAGGTACAACGCTGATCTTCTCAAGCATTTTC
Source organism: Sepiola atlantica (assembly GCA_963556195.1). Classification (NCBI taxonomy): domain Eukaryota; kingdom Metazoa; phylum Mollusca; class Cephalopoda; order Sepiida; family Sepiolidae; genus Sepiola; species Sepiola atlantica. The sequence continues at coordinate 52,774,413 of OY744519.1, forward strand.
CGGATTAACCGTTTTGCCAGACAATCCGATTTCACCGTAATAATAATTCATCAACACACCCTCTAAACCATTAATTATACTCTTACCGTGTCTCTAAAGCACCAGGGATTGTTAGAAACTTAAAGAAACATTAAATGTGAAACTTTAAATGTGAAACTTAAAGAAACATTAAATGTGAAACATTAAATGTGAATAAATGGAGTATGTTAGGAAAATACTTGTGTTTACATTTAACACCATGGTTGCCATTTGAATTTGACATAACTAAGGTTAAATTTTTTATGAAAGTCGCTCCAGACAAGGCATGAAGCCACTTGATGTAATAGATAAAAAAAACAAAAAAATGATTAACACAAAGGCAGAAGATACCTATTGATCTTAGTCTTGAAAAGACCAAGTCTATAGGTAGGAAGAAAACAGACAGCAGGAAGAGAATTTTACAAGCCTGCAGTTTGTAGAAAGAAGCTACTGGAATAGAAAGATGTATTATAACGAGTACAGCGAATTGATGAATACCACTAGACTAACGAGTTAAACGAGCTGGAACAAAGAAAGCAGGAAATAAATTAGACCATTCTGAAAAACACATGTCATAGTAGTATTTTTAGAAAAGACTGAGACTAGCAACATTTAATATAAGCAAAATAAGATATAATATAAAAATAATAGGAGTGTAAACAAACAAATTAAGGATGCACTACACACAGTGCTATCTGTTGACCACCCAGTAAACTAGTCTGGTAGCAGCAAGATTATCAAGTTCCCTCTCATGATTTTGTCTTAATTAGAAGATGTGTCAGACCATTAATTGTGGGAAACTTTCTGTTGCACTTGTATAAATAGAAATATCAGCACACTAAATAATGATAACTTTTCATCCCAAAGATAGTCAAAAACTTTAAAACTTATTTGAGGAATGTTGTGTCAAGTTTTTACATTATTTAATGCCAACTCCAATCATGTTGATAAAAAAAATATGCTTCAAGTTCTTTAATATCTTCAAATATCTATTCATGGTCTTTGCTTTATTCATGATATAAATGTCTCGTGTCATACCCAGGATATGTTCTGACAGGTATTACCACTTCGGAGTGGACCTTTGAGTAAAACTAAATATGGGATGACTCCACACTGCCCAAAGGTTCTAAATTGAGGTTCCACCTCTAGATACAGTTTCATGTCATACCCAGAAAAAAATTCTGTTTAACTCATAGATGGAACCCTGAGTGGTACTACCACTCCAGGTCTGAGTGGTCTGGAAGCTCCCAAATAGGGGCCCTCGACATCAGATGTAATTGAAGGTCAAACCCATAACCTCATGTGATTAACGACACGGACTGACAACCTAGGTGTGCCAAGTTCGAATCCAGTTCGTTCCACAGAAACACTTTCACTTAGGGTGTTGGTAACCTTCACGTGATCCCTACTGTAAGTACCTGATGTCTTTCTTTTTTTTTTTTTTTAACTTAGTTCACCCCAAACAAGGCAAGTTGCCACTGTAGATATAAGGGGCTACTGAGAATTAGGGTGAAAGTTTTTTGTTTATTTTTTGGAGGGGGGGGGGGGATCCTAAATTGGGAGCTGTGTAGCGAGATGCTTGTTCACATTAGTTTTAAATTTCTGCATGTCGGTACAATCAGGGAAAAAGGGAGCAGGGAGGGAGTTCTAAAGGTTGGCAGCTCAAGGAAAGAAGCTATTGGATTTGAAAGCTCTCCAGCATCTGGGGATCTCCACAGTGAATGGATGGGATTTAGCTGATTGTCAGGTTGGTCGAGTGTATTTACGTCGAGGGGGGCACCAGAGTAGCAAGTTCATCGGAGCACATTCTATTGAAGTACTTGTAAAACAAGCACAAGGATGAAAAAATAAATTACCTTGGCCAGAAAGAGGGTGCTAATTTTACGTTTAATTTATATAGGAAAGTGATCCCCACTCTAAAATCTAAAGAATTAACTTCTTTTATATTCATTTTTTGCAAATATTTATGCTGTTTACATGTAATCGCCTGAAAAAGTAAAATCTGATTTTTATTGGGGGGGACTACGATGGGTTATATAGTAAAAAATACTGATACTTTTTCTTTCTTGGTTTGAGACTGTTTCTACAACATGTTAGAGGTCCACAGAGCTTTAATGACCTCAAAACTTCTTGATGGTCAAGTTATGAATACATTCAGGGATGCATGTAGTGCACATTGACTACTCGAAGATGGTAACCACTGGAATGCTACTCTACAGGAAGCATCTATATCTGAAGCTGCAGGTAATTTGAGACATTTGTTTGCCATCATGTTGACTACATGTGCAGTGTCTCATCCAAAACGATTTTGGGATGCACACAAAAAAGCATTTAGTGAACATTTCCTTCTTAGGGAACACGATCAACTTCCTGAGGTTGACATAACATTTTCAATCGACACCTTCAATATGGCTCTGGTTCATATCAAAGATATGACTTATAAGATGAATGATAAAACACTAACAAAATTGGGTCTTACTTCACCTGATCGATCATGGTGATTTAGACACATCCAGTCATTATTGCATGGATGCGTGAAATTAGTTATCAACTGCATGAGCAAGCATCAATTGTCCTGGATGGTATTGCATAACTAAATAATGAGCAGATTCATGTGTTTCGTACTGTAGTTAATGCTGTAGAAAACCAGCATGGTGGCCTTATATTCCTTGATGCATCCAAAGGTACTGTTCTTCATAGTGATAGAACAGCTCACTCAATATTTAAATTGCCATTATCTTTAACAAATGATACGGATCCGATTTGTCAAATAGAAAGAGACTGAGATTCATCTAAGGTTTTACAAAATTGTTCCTTGATCGTATGGAATGAATATACAATAGTACATAAAAAAGCATTCGAAGCTCTAGATAAAACATTGTATGATCTCAAGAGATGTGATGTTGTGATGGATGGCATCACACTTTTATTATCAGATGAATTCATACACATACTTCCTATTGTTCCATGTGGAAGTCCCGCTGATGAGCTCAATGCTTGCATTAAATTGTCATATTTGTGGAAGTACATCAAAACTGTAACATTATCTACAAACATGCATGTGCATCGCAATAAGGACCCAATGGCTGGTAAGTTTGCCTCCCAACTTATAAAAATAGTTCATAGTAAGATTGCAACAACCAACTATAGCAAGATTACTCCAGGTATTGCATCAATTGTTTCATCACTCACAAAACTCACATAAAACAACAACTGCTTGATGAAATTAAAGCTGATAGCTCCAAGGCCATAGTTTTCTGGTTGCTGTTTTACATTAACATTGTGAGGTCTGTGTTCACATCGGACAATCATAAGCAACAAATAATTCAATAGCTCAAGATTGGGCATGGAATTTCTTGAGTTAATCCACTTTCCCGGGCAACAGCTAGGCACGGGTCAGCTAGTTTAGGATAAAGTTGGTTTATTGTACATCTGATGAAGCAAAGAACAGAGGGTTGTAAATAATAATAAATTATGCAAGAATGAATTATGCTCTTCTGATGATTGCCCTCGCTTATGACAGCAAGCTATTATGAAATTATTTTAACATTTCTAACTTCAAATGTTTACTTTCCTATAGTGAATAAATAATAAAACTTTATTATATAAATAAACTACAAGAATACTCGTCCCAGAACAGGTAAAATTAACTCCCCCGAAAAGGACAGTTTTGCACCACTTTTATGTAACCTTACGAAGATTAAAATCAAAATGTAATGATACTAAACCTTATGGCTAAAATATTTATTCAAAATCCATTACACAATTTCGATTCTAGAAAATGTCTAAAATTTAAGGCTTAAGGGGTTTTAAGAAAGAAATGAAATTTAGGGAATCTTACTGAATTGGTGTCTAATGACTATGCATCAAATTCAATGCAAATCTGAAATATTGGAATTTTTAAATAGGAGGTTGTGCCCATATTATACCCCCTACAAACCCTTTAAAATACTCCAAATAAATTGAAATTTGGGGAATATTTATTCATTGATGTCTGATACCTATTGTTAAAATTTCACAAAAATTGGAGGTATCTGAATTTTCACTCCATCTTTTCCCCTTTGCATAAAACTATATTAAATATAGCCCATATTACCCACTCTTACGTGTGTTCCAAAATTCATAATGATCAGTTTATTAGTTTAAAAGTGAATCCCATACATAGAAATATATAAACATATACACATACTTAACTTTATATAGATAGAGATAGAATACTATGCATTACTGATAGGATATCTACATACAGCATTATGGTCGGTACAAACTGCCTAAAGTTCATTTAGTTTGTTTACTTAATATGTTGTGACTACATATGAAAGTGATATGGTGTAATGTTTACAGGTGTGGCCTGTGGGTTTGACATACCGGGTTCGAGTTCTTTTGTGGCTACTGCATCACTTTCACTAATCACTTTGGAAAAGTATGAATCCATATATCCTCACTATAACTATAGATTAAATAGTAAGATGGACTAGACTCAAGCCTTGGTTCTGCAACTAGTCTATATAAAAAACTGAAAACACCAGTCTTCCTCTGTTTATATTTGGGATTGTTTTCAGTTGTTCTGGACTTCTCCTTGCCACTGAACTCTAACAATGTCCGTTCAGAACATGTGCAGTTGTTAGTGATTGCATAACCCTTGCTTAATTAGACTTCCCGTGCACCTTGACAGGGGATATCCATTGTCTCTCAAAACTGAATAGAGGCATTTCCTGGCTACATTGTCTTAAGTAATGAAAGCTGATATGAACAATAAATTGTTCACTGTCCCTGGTGATAACAGCCACCTACGCCAGTTGAAGTGCCGCCAACTTGTGTCAGTGGTGGAAAAGAGAAAGTGGCTATCCCAAATAAGTGCTGTAGACAGATATCCAAGACAATGAAGTGAGCTACTTCCAGTTATGCAAATGATTTGTTTTACTGACCAATCAATGACATTTTGGGCTCAATATAAGCAGGCATTTTGTGCTTATTTAGTCGGTTAGTTTGGTGACTTGCCTGTCGCTCAGTTCTAGTCGGTTTCCATTGTCAACTCACTCTTCATTGTGATAACCGGTCTTCATTGAAGGTCGTGTTCATTGAAGACTTGGTGCCAATGGTCTGTTTGTCCTTCGAAGTTTCAGTCAGTTAAAGGCAGATCGACCTTTGACTAACCCCAACACAAAGAATTATATAAAATATAATAGTTACATAAAGGATATACATATAAATATACATATAAAAATAAACAAAGGAAAAGAAGAATCTAATATGGGAAGGTTAATTAATGTTTGTTTGTTTTGAGACTTAAATGGTTTGCATAGAATGCAGTGTGGTGGTGGTTAGAAGTTATAATTTAAGGAATATTATCAGTATGTTATTAACCCCCTGCCCCTCCAATCTTATTTTATACAGTTACTATCGCTTCCGTCTCTCTCTCTCTCTCTCTCTCAACAGATGAAGGTAATAAAGAAAGGAAAGAAGAACAAATTTGGAATAGTCCATCATAAATCAAAAGGAATATCACCACAACCCGTAGCTATAGAAGGAAAGAGAGAGAGATGTAACGAGCAGAAATAGTCTACTTTTGGAATTTGTCTTCTTTTTTTTATATTTAACTGGCTTTGCAAACTCACTTTTTCTGAATTCAAACAATCTATCTGGGCAACTTGGGGAAAATCTATCTGGGCAACTTGGGGAGAATCTATCTGGCCAACTTGGGGAGAATCTATCTGGCCAACTTGGGGAGAATCTATCTGGCCAACTTGGGGAGAATCTATCTGGCCAACTTGGGGAGAATCTATCTGGCCAACTTGGGGAGAATCTATCTGGCCAACTTGGGGAGAATCTATCTGGCCAACTTGGGGAGAATCTATCTGGCCAACTTGGGGAGAATCTATCTGGCCAACTTGGGGAGAATCTATCTGGCCAACTTGGGGAGAATCTATCTGGCCAACTTGGGGAGAATCTATCTGGCCAACTTGGGGAGAATCTATCTGGCCAACTTGGGGAGAATCTATCTGGCCAACTTGGTGAAAATCTATCTGGCCAACTTGGGGAGAATCTATCTGGCCAACTTGGGGAGAATCTATCTGGCCAACTTGGGGAGAATCTATCTGGCCAACTTGGGGAGAATCTATCTGGCCAACTTGGGGAGAATCTATCTGGCCAACTTGGAGAAAATCTATCTGGCCAACTTGGGGAGAATCTATCTGGCCAACTTGGGGAGAATCTATCTGGCCAACTTGGAGAAAATCTATCTGGCCAACTTGGGGAGAATCTATCTGGATAACTTGGGGAGAATCTATCTGGCCAACTTGGAGAAAATATATCTGGCCAACTTGGGGAGAATCTATCTGGCCAACTTGGGGAGAATCTATCTGGCCAACTTGGGGAGAATCTATCTGGCCAACTTGGAGAAAATCTATCTGGCCAACTTGGAGAAAATCTATCTGGCCAACTTGGAGAAAATCTATCTGGCCAACTTGGAGAAAATCTATCTGGCCAACTTGGAGAAAATCTATCTGGCCAACTTGGAGAAAATCTATCTGGCCAACTTGGGGAGAATCTATCTGGCCAACTTGGAGAAAATCTATCTGGCTAACTTGGAGAAAATCTATCTGGCCAACTTGGGGAGAATCTATCTGGCCAACTTGGAGAAAATCTATCTGGCCAACTTGGAGAAAATCTATCTGGCCAACTTGGAGAAAATCTATCTGGCCAACTTGGAGAAAATCTATCTGGCCAACTTGAGGAAAATTGTTTGTCACTAAGTCTCACATTATTAGTCTGGGTCGCTCTTGTTCCGACAGGTTAAGGGTACAGGTTAGACAGCTTGTCTAGCTGCTGTTTCTGTTTCTGACTGGTAGTACAGGAGCCCATTCTCTTAGGTAGCACTAAGAATGGCTGCTCCATCAACAGTTGTATAATATTGTGGGTAACTGTATGTGCCATGTCGCGCATGGAAAGGAACTCTACAGTTATCCCTGATGGGCTTTCTCGAGGCCATAACCCCCATGGTTCAAGTCTGACTAATGGTCTGGATGTTTTAGCATATTGCCACCAAACAAGTACCCACTTTGCCTTCCCCACTCTATCTAAAACCAAAATGACAATACAAAGAAAAAGAAACAAACCTAAACCAGACGCCCACCAAAAAGACATCTTTGACTGCATCCTTGAGGCTAGCATTCACAAATATCCGGGGGCTTAGAACCAACATCAATGACGTAGAAACCTTTCTCCTAGTAAACTCCCTGAATATTTTAGCACTAAGTGAAACAAATCTACAATCCTCAATCTCCTCACACCATTTTTACATGACTGAATACCTCCCACTCTAAAGACTCTGACAAACATATGCACAGGCTAGGAGTTTATGTTTGGAATACTCTTCCTTTGACTAGAGAACATAGACTAGAATCAGATGATCAAGCCTACATGTGCTTCATATTAACCTTACAGCGCAGCGTTAGTTACTTATATTTCTTATACCGTTCTCCTTCGACCCAGGACTGTACTCTGCTTAACTTTGTCTCTGAAACCATAGATACAGCACTCTCACTTGACTCGAATGCCCAAATACATGTATTTGGGGATTTTAATACACATCACCATGACTGGCTTGGATTCTCCACCTATACAGATGCAGCTGGTGACTCCACATATAGTGTCTCCATAGCGCATTCGCTCTGACAGACTGTCACTTCCCTGACTCGCCTCCCTGATCATATAGACCAGCAAGCCTCACTTCTCGACCTGTTCTTGACCTCACTGCCCAAGGCTCGTATGACGAATGCCCATAGCCTGGTCAGGAATGCTGATCACCTTGTGGTAATGATTGGTATCACCCTAAAATCTCGCCTTAAATCTGATTAGCCGTTGCTCAAGATACAACAAGCAGGCTGATTTTGATCACATCAGACACCCCATGGAAGGAAAATTTTTCTCTCCCTGCTGATCAGTGCGCACATGAGATAACCGAATGAGTCAAAGTAGGCATTGAAGCACATGTCCCCATGCATAAATTCTACAGCAAGCCCCACTCTCCCCAATGGTTCACCTCGAAATGTGCAGCTGCTATTGCTTAGAGGCAGCAAGCATTCCGACAATTCGGCCACCATAAGTCAACTACAAATAGACAGAAATTTATAGTGTCAAGAAAAAAGAATGTCTTGTCAAGATTTGATTCACTTCTAAGTATAACTAATAATTAACATTGCATCTCTGATAGATCCCACAAAAGATGTCTTGGAATTGCAATTTTATCGCCCGTTGACAGGCAGAGTAGCAACTTCTGCATTTGGACCTCTAAAAGAAAAAATATGGAGCAGGAAAAACATATCAAAGCCTTTAGACTTTACAATGCATTGATATTTCTTATTGCTGTATACGGAAACCTGAACTATACTGGCAAAACATAAGAGGAAGCTCAAAGTCTTTGAAATTAAATCTTTAAGAACTATCCTTGGAATAGATAGATTCTTTGTGAGATAGACTAAAAATACAAATATCAGTAAGAGGCTTAATATTAACAGATCCATCAACAACGTTTTTCGAAAAAAGAAATTAACATGGTTTGGACATGTTACCCAGCTACCAGATTCCAGCTAAGTAAAGAAATTATATCAAGAAGATTTCATTCAAGAAAGATCAAAAGGACGATCACCAAGGAGATGGGTTGACCAGATAAAGGTTGAGACTGGCATGCTGCTCCTGACAGTTAAAATACTAGCCCAAGATCGTGATAAGTGGCAGAAATGTGTTTTCAAGCATGTTGCGAATCTCTCTGGAATATACAAATAAGTCAAGTGACAGACAGAAATCTCAGTTTGGAGTCAATTCTTCCAATTATGAAAATCGCTTTATGCATCCATCACTCACTCATGGTGACCAATTCCAGTGCAAAAGGATCTTTTTCAAAGTTGAAGAAAATAAAGAATTATTATCATGGGACAAGATATAACATGCTAAAATTGTTGCTTATAAGTGTTATATTATACAAGACGACCCGTTGGGCCAACGTTGGTACATTGTACATTTGATAAATAGATAAAAAAGAAAGAAAAGTAAAAGGGTAGACAGGTTCAACAGTACCAATGTTTTAAGCAACTGTAACAGAATCAATAGACAAAGTCACCGCCATGACACTCCAATTCAAAAGTCTTTCCAAAATGAATTGAATAACGGTTATCACCACAGGACTACTTTCCTGCAGACTACAACATGGTCGTCTTTAAGTCCAATATTAATTGTCAAGTTGTTCTCTTAAGTAATCAAATTTTGTTCATTCCATTCTTCATTTTCAATCCTCTCATAGTATTATTCATCATCCAACTGACAATCTCATTAATCCTCATCCTCGAGTGGCTTTTGGCCTTCGTGACTCATTAGTATAAAAATATACTAAAATGCTCTTATAATGTGTTTATTAATCAATTTCGTTTTTATGTTAAAACTAAAGTTGTCTTGCGTTAGTCTAATCCGACACAGCATCCTATAAAGAGATCGGCTTTTATGGCCATGCGGTTGTCACTTATACATGCAATGCACTTGTGTGCATAGCAAAATGCTAATGTTCCTGATGAGTCACTCCGACGCAAACTTTCTTCACGACTTGTGTGAAAGTTAAAAATGCCTTAAATCAAATCCCGACTAATCTTTGTTTCAAGACACTTTGAATGAAACAAGTGATAAAACAACCTTTGACTGAAAACAAGTGATAAAACATCCTGTCAAAAACTCGAATGCGACTTTTTAAGACTTTTCTTTATTGGTCTGTATTGAAATGTTAACTTGGGAACGAATGCAAAGCTCTATTCACCAGAATTTTCACGTTTTGCCAAATTCATTTGATGACGACAAACAAAAAACAAAAACATTTGTTATAAATTTATACTAATACTAGTTGAAATACCTGTCCTACGATCTTGTTTGTTTGTTTTGATTTTACAGCAAATAAGTTCTTTTGGGTTACGTAATGGCAGGTCCATTTCGGTTCCTTTTTGAGTTAGTTAAAAGCCACTCAAGGATAAAGGTTAATGAGATTGTTAGTTGGATGATGAACAATACTATGAGATGATTGAGAAATATTTAATATAGATAAATGCTGCTTTCTTTGTTAAGTATGTGGTATGGTGTGATTGTGATCTACCCTATTTCGTCACTATATGGACTCTTCTAGACATTATGTACAGAGGAACCTACGACAAAGGATGAGCATTCTTTCTGTAACATCAATCGAGGATCCGTTCTCGACAATCAGTCCAACAAAAACTGGGCCGTTTCGGTGGCCTTTTATGTGTCAGGCTGTTGTATTAGTTCTGGGTAGTTTTACTAGATCCACCCTCTCAGGCCTCTTTGGGGAGGAGTTATTTTATTGCTAACTACCTGAGGTGCCCGACCGGGGAATGATGACAGGCCTGCCCGGGAAATTTTTAAGAGGCAAGAGTGTCCCAATTCTGGGGTGCTAGCTTGTTCTCCCCACCTTCCGGACTTGGGCCACATCTCCCTGTGGTGCGAAGGAAGCAAATGCCCAGTCTTTCTGTAACATTGTTGAAGAGAGACGTTGGACTGGTACATACCAATCTAGGATTCGTTCTCGACAATCAGTTCGGCAGAAACTGGACCATTTTGATGGCCTTTTATTTGTCGGACTGAGGTATTGGTCACTTCTTGAGGGAGGAGTTAGCTTATTGTTAACTGCTTGAGGCGCCACAACCAGGTAATGCCGATGGGGCTGCACAGGAAAGTTTTAAGATACCAGAGTGCCCCTTCTTTAGGGGCGCTGGCTTACACTGCCCACCTTCAAGCCTTGTGCCACATAATACTTATGTGGGAAGGAAGTAAATATTCAGTCTTTCTGTAACATACTATTCTGTACTTCTATAAATACACACTCTTGTAAATATACCACCGTGTTGTCTTATTTATTATCGGCTCTTCAAGGCCACAACAGTATGTATTGTAGAGCCAGGCTGCCAGATGTACAATCACAGCATATGTGGCACTCAATTCTTACTATTTCTGAGCTTATATGTGATAAATTTAACAAAATTGATTCATTGTTCATTTTTACTAAACTAGCACCAATTTTTATTTATTTATTGATATATGCATATATGGTGTCCACAAAATATAAAATAGCTGTCAGGGAGTCCACAAGTAAAATAAGGTTGGGAACCCTTGATGTAGACTCATTTAAAGTTGAGATTATTTCCTATTTCCTTAAGCTGAGAATGTTGTTTTGTTTTTTTTAATTTTAATTAATGAGTCACCACTTATCAAGGCCAAAAGTCACTCGAGGATAAGGATTAGTAATATGGATGGATTGTCAGTTTGATGATGAAGAATATTATGAGAGGATTGAAAATGATGAGTTGTAATAACAAAATTTGAACACCTATGAGGGCATTTTAAATTTTTGTTACAGCACCTGGTCTTCGTGAATGGTCACTTATGTAGTACTAGACAACCTCTCTTACAGGAACCGATTTGTCAGCGTGATTATAGCCATATGAGAGACTTAATATGATGTACAGATTAAGAAGGGTCCACCGATTCATTTTAACTGCAAAAAGAACGATATTTTTTATTTTGCTTTTTGTCGCAGAAACATTTATGCATTTGCAAAGTTGGACGTTAAATTTAGTTCGGCTGTAATTTTGTTTTTTTAAATATGACACGCCATAATAAAAAAGCCCATTCTTCAAATATGTGCAATTAATCTTTATCCTTGAATATTTATTCATGACATTGAGGTTGTCCAGAAGTGTTGTTACCTTGGTGATAGCATTGGAGCACAGGGTGGATCAGGTGCTAGTGTGCTTGCAAGAGTTAGGAGTGGATGGAGTCAGTTCTATTACTAACCAGCAGAGCCTTACCACTGCTGACCAAGGGAAGAGTCTATCAGGCATGTGTCTGCAGTGTTATGATGTATGGAAGTGAAACCCGACTAGTGAGGGTTGAGTACATGCGTTGCATGGATAGAAATGATACGATGGATGTATAATCTGAGTCTTAAAGACAGGCTTACTTCTGATAAGCTATGGGGAAGATTAAACCTGGACAGTATAGGGAGATGTGTGCAGTACAGGAGACTTCAATGGTATGGCCACACTGAAAGAATGGATGAAAGTCCTTGAGTTAGTAGATATAGAACAGTTGAAGTAGCAGGTTCAGTTCACAGGGAAAGGCCAAAGAAAACATGGGAGGAAATGATAAAAATGGACGAGGAAAAGAGGGATAAATAAAAACCTGGACAGAGCTAGGTTAATTTGGAAGTCAATTTCTTAAAGCAGTCCAATGCATGCCAGCATGTAAAACGGACATTAAAATGATGATCAGCATCATGATCATGATTATCTTAACCAGTTATTTATAATGTAAATTAAGGTATACTAGTTCGGTTTGAAAAGTAACGGGACTGGGTGTGCTCTGTGAACTATGGGCAAAAAGGGATATGTGGATCGTGTTATCATCTAATATGGGAGTGTATAACTGAAGTCTTAGATTTCTGCAAACATTTCATATGTTTCCACATACTTTTGTTTACACCTCATCTTTTTGAGGTCGTTCAGCTATGAGTACTGGGGAATGATGATTAACACCAAGTAATGAGTAAAAGGTCAATCACCATGCTGGAACAAGCTCTACTGCTTATTTGCTTGAACTTGCTCCATGTGACTTTTTTTCCCCCCTGAACTGATGGGGATCCTTAAAGGACCCTATTTTGAAGGCATGAAGGTAATAAGAGAACCATAAAGGTGAAGCTGGTGGGAATCCCAGAAGAATCTTTCAAGCAGTGCATAAAAACATGGCAGAGAAGGATGACAAACTTCATTAGACTCAGGGGGTAAGGGGTTACTTTGAAAGGGAAACAACAGAGTTTGTTCTTTAGAATTGAAATAAATTGTTTGTGACACCAGTCCGATTGCTTTTAAAAACATTTCATATTGTAACCAAGAAAGATTTTGTTTAACACATAAAGGGGACCCTGGCAGGTACTACCACATTAGGGTTACAGTGGGACTAGGAGTAATGCTAACTAAATGATGAACTCACACTTCGCAAAGCTCTCAAATTGGGGCTTTACCACCAGATGCAGTTCCATGTCATACTTAGGACAGATTTAACACATAGATGGGGCATTCACAGAGGCAGAGTGGACCTGAGAGTATCTGTAGCTAAAAGGTGACTTCATGCCTTTCAAAGCTCCCAAATTTGGGCCTCAATGCCAGATGTAGTTTAATATCATATGATTCTATTTAACATAGATAGGACTCTGGCAGGTACTACCATACTGGAGTAAGAGTAGATCTGGGAGTAATGGTAACTAAGGGGTGACTCCCCATGAGCTCCTCCAAGTGGACTGCATCACTAGATGGTATGTAAAGCCATACCAAGGATACCCGTCCTAGGAAAGGTTCATAATAATGAGATTCACTTGAAACCTTTTATAAATACAAGTGACCGGACCTCAACATGCTTCAGAGCAATCAAACACATTTTACTATGATAAAATGTGTTTGGGAATAAAGATTACACAATTGTGGAAAAGTTTTCATTTAGAGAGAGGGGGCAGTGTAATCGAAAATTAGTTCATTTTTATTTTAAATCGATATAAGCTTGTGGTTGTAAATTAAGGTTTAAATCTCATTAAAATCAGAAATAAATAGATTTCACAGGGTGGGGGGGGTCATGTTTTCTCTATGACCCTTTTAAAAGGTGTGAGATGTCAAGCCCCAAACAACTTCAATGAGATCAAACTTCTTTGGTGAAAACTTTGTGAAACTAGCAGACCTACTCGATGTCGACCGGAGTCCTAATTTCTGTAAACTATAGAAAAAAATAAAAGTAAAACGAAACAATCCGCTTAATATTGTAATATGAAATGTTTAAGTTCGTTTTGGGACCAAATAAAAGTAAAAATACTTATTCCCCGGCTGAGGTTCGAAATCACAACCTCTGTCTGTAAATTAGATGTGCTAACCAATTGAGCCACTGGGGCGATTAGGAAATGGTGACGATATCAACCAGAACAGACAGTTACTGGTGCTTGAAGTATTTTCAGGTCTATTGTATTTATTAAAGTTTTCAAGTGTGCATAATTATTATTTTACTAGATTACCTGTGATCTATTGGATCCACGTTGATACATTCTCATTCACACACGACAATGTGTGAATGATATTCTTATGGTCAACTTTTTTCCAATCACGATCATTTCTAAGGCTTCTAACTAATTCAATTCATAACCAAATGCTATGCGTTATTTTGCAATAGAATTGAAATTTGATTTGGTAAGAAAATATGTTAAACTCTATGTAGGATAAGGACCTTGAATGACTTTGACTAATGATAACTTTTTATTTCATAAGAAATCTAATGATATTTACCAAGCATTAACCAATATCAATTTCGGGTTGTTATTATATAACATTTTGTGGCCACCTCAAACGCCCCATGGTACGCATTATCACTGTAGTTATGCCCCCACCCCTGGAGCGTTTTATTTTGAGACGGTTTTCAACCAATTGACAATCCAACAGATTTGTTTATCTTCTCTTGGTATGACTCAATTGCATCTGGCATGTACTTCTTGCCAAATTAATACTTCCAACGTTTCGCTTTCTTTTGACAATCGATCTTGTCATGTTTCTTCTTCTTATGTTAGGTGCATTATTTATATTCAAATGCCATTTTGGCCATCCGATAATTATCTTATCTTTTAACAATCGCCAGGTAGATCTCTTCTTGTCAACATGACTTTTTATACATCCAACATTTATCTATGACAATCGATCATGTTATGTTGTTTCTTCCTATGCAAGTGGTTGATGTTAGGTGCGTTATTTTTATTCAAATGACCTTTTGGTCATCCGATAAGTATCTTATCTTTTGACAATCGCCAACTGCATCTCTTCTTGTCAACATGACTTTTCTATACACACGGCCTGGATATTTAACAGGAATATGGAGGCGTTAATCAACTGTAGATGAAAAAAATATCTAGTCATCACTTTTATGTGCATTAGTATTAAAGTCAGCAGCCCAATGGACAGGAAAAAGGTGATTACTTAGACAACTCGATTTATTCACAAAAATAGCCAGCAACAATAAGTATTACTAATATTTTAGGTTGAAAACATAAATGGTTTTTGCATGACAAGCATTGTACAGAGTGGTCCGAAATCCTTATTATTCCTACCAAAAGGTAACAACAATAATATCACAGAGTTCATACAGACCTTTTTGATATGTGGCAGTGTCAATGAAAGTGAATAAACTGAATCCATTAGATTTTCGTCTACTATTTTGTTTATTTTACTGTATATTTAATTGTTCCATTCCAGATTGAGTATTTTAAGAGTTAATTCTACTTTTCCTGAACTTTTCCAAGTTTATTATTATTTAAAAATATTAATACACATTCACCCGCATGTTTCGGTCTAGTACATTAATGTATATATTACATAGTTATAAACGAACAATATAGATCTCTTCTTTTCGTTCTCTTCTTTATTTACTTATTTGCATCATCCTCTTACTCTTCTCTTATGCTGTTGCTACTACTCCCTCTATTTACCTCCTTCCACCATTTCTCATCTCATTCGCTCTTTCTCCCATCATCTTAAACAATCAATATGAAAACAAGCAACCAAACAATACAAACAATATTAGAGGTTTAGTATTATATCTCTATTGATATAAAGTTAGGTATATGTTTCTGTTTATTTGTATAAATTCACTTCTAAACTAATTAATCGATCATTTTGAATTTTGGAACACAGCTAGGCATAAGGGGTCGTAATGTAAACTATATTTAGTTAAATTCAGTGTCATACAAAAAAGGGAAAAGTGGGGTGGAAGCACTTTATGAAAATTCAGATACTTCCATTTTTTGTAAAAATTTAACAATAGTTATTGGATACCAATTAATAAATATCTCAGATTTGTATTAAATTTGATCCATAGTCATTAGACACTAAACAAGATTCCCTGTTTCAATTTTTCCTTAAGACTCCTTAAGCTGAAGCAATAAATTTTAAACATTTTCTAGAATCGAAATCATGTAATGAATTTAGATAAAAATTGGAAAATTGGAATAAGTATTTTAGACATTAGATTTAGTATCATTATATCTTGATTTTAATCTTCGCAAGGGGACATAAAAATGGTGTAAAACTCTTCTGTTCAGGGAATTAATTTTACGAATTAAGGGTACGGATATTGTTCTAGTAGATACATAAAAATAATATCTAGAAAAAGTGATTATGTACATTTATTTTTATGCATATCTCTTCAGATGCTGAATGTCTAAATGTAAACATGCACTAGGTGGTTGCACGTTTAGTGGGTTGCATGTTTAGTGGGTTGCATGTTTGCCATGCATACAAATAACAGACTGAGATGGATTTGGTTAAGAAAAGAGAAATCACCCAAAATATTTGAAACGTTTGTTCTAGATCTTGGACCATCTAGAATTCGAACTGCCCATTTGAAGAAAGTGTCTCTTTAAACGGGGTTCATACTGAGATAAATAATGTCCGTCTAGATAAGGGTTTTTGATGTCGATAGATTGGAAGCAGATTAGCAGTTTCAAGTGGATGCTGGCTAGCCATTATCTCAAGTAGTCTTTTCTGGTGTGTTCCCAGAATGTCTTTATATATTTCAACAGATAGGCAGGGTGGGAGTCGGGTCAGAGTTGACCCTCTGGGAGTCTCATAGATAGTTTTCAGAGGTATGACAGTTGAGTTTGTGTGCCTTTTCAAGCAAGATGTGCCCTTGAGCTCTAAGCCATTGGACTTGCATTTTGATTTGGTCGGACTAAGATTTCTCATTTGCAAGTCTGTTATTTAAGAGAAGAAAACGAGCATCATTGTAACCTCCAAAAGAATAAAACTTTGTTACTTGTTTTAAACAAGATTTGCGATTTTATTTGAAGGAAGAATTCTTCTGTTGCAGCACTGACTGAGACCAAATTGACATTGCAACCAGTGTTGGAATCAAACAACGACTTTTGACTAGCACAACGAATGGACGATCATTGCCTGTGCAGTGAATGCACACAGAGCATGTTCACATATCTACCTGGTGAACACTCCCTCCCAAAATGCCACCCATGGAACCGTTAATTAAATTCACAATCCTCTCTGCAATCCAAGCATATTTGGCACAAATAATCTTCAGTGTATGCCTGATTTGTCCACTAAGTTTCAGTGATGTATGTTCAGCAGTCTTTGTTTTGTCATCGTTCTATGATACGCTCCAAATATGCAGCATGGGAGACAGAAAAAAGGGAGGAAGCGAGAAGTACAAGAAAAGAAAATAGTGGATATTGTGAAACAGAAATTTGCAAATATTTAGTAGAAGGTTATATATCTTTATAATAGAGTAAAGTCAATTGTTCCCCTATTTCATTGACCATTATAGCTCTATAAACACAAACGGTATATAGAATTCTGCTACATTCATGATTAAGTCGATTCTTGATGCGTGCTCATACATACAAGAAGTCGGAGTAATTTTTATTCACATGCTCAGATATACTGCCACTGCTACCACATTATACCAGGAAATATCCGTTATAAAATATTATTCCTTGCTATCATAGTCATTATTTAATTTTTTTCTGTCTTGTTATTGTCTTTTTACTGTTGCATTTTTACAAACTAAATATATTAATTCATAGCATCGGGCACTTTACAAAATAATGTTTAAATAAATATAATTTTATGTTTCGGAATTTTTTTAGATGAAGATTGATAATTTGGATTATTCGAATTATTCAAGCTACTGTTATCATCTTAAATGATATTCTCACAATATTTCGGCTGATGTAACTTTTGACATTCTTCAAGTGCATCTTGTTTAACTTGGGAATCTTTATGAAATTTCAAACAGATTCCCAAGTTCTACAAGACACATCTGAAGAAGGTTGGAGGTTACATCGGCCAAAACGTTGTGAGAATAACATCCAAGATGAGAACAGTAGTCCGAAAATCTGAATAATTCAAATACAAAATACAATTTCATTGGTTTTTATAATATAACTTTTCTATTCTCATTGCAAGCTTTGTAAAACTAATTATATATATATATATATATATATATATATATATATAAGCTGAAGAGAGCCGGATGGCTAAGTTCTTCTGTGCTTGAAACCGACGGAACGAATGTCGTACTAATTTTTCTGTACCAAAATAAATAAATATATATATATATATGTATATGTGTGTGTGTGTGTGTGTGTACATGGAATTGTTTATTTAACTGCATTTATTGCTTCAACTATGACAAGAAAACAATGGTTCTGCCCTGGAGGCCTGTCTCACACAAAATTGTCAAGTTTTTCTTTTAAACAAAATTGAAGTAAAATGAAGGGAACGATAATAGTCTGTTAATAAAAAAGACAGGTTGTTGTTGTAGTTCTGCCAAAGTGGCCATAATTTGTATCACTAACACAATATTTATGTGTTTCTCTGACCTCAACACATTCCATTTCTATGATTCAAAATAAAAGAAGAAAAAGATGTGTGCCACGAGATATTTTACTGGTGTTAAAAAATCTTATGAACGGACTTGATTATTGGTAACAAATGTTAACTAGCGATATTCGTTGGTTAACTTGTATTATTTATGGAAGTAATGTATTAAAAAAAAGAGGGGTCAACACTCTTTTGACTGAGTATAATAGAAGAATATTATTTTTAGCTTTATCATTGAAACAGAAAACTTTTGATAAAACTGTGTGTCGTAAATAAAATAGGTACTAAGAGACTCCTTTACGACGACATCTGTATTCGTTTACAGACCCTTCTTCAGATTACGGCAGTCGCCCATATTCGGAGATACCTATCACACATGCGATTCTAACCCTGCTTGTACTTTGCTGAATAAAGCTTGGATAAACTTATCTTTAGAGTTTTAGTCTTTATTCTTGAGAATTTCTTCAGTAAAATACCTAGTAACCACCATGTCGGACTTCGCTATAAACCAGAGAATCGCGACATTGGCGTACCATTTACACCATTTGGATAACTCTACAAGAAAATAATTCCCAACAAACTAGGTGCATTGATTAGCGGTGTTAGCCCTTCAGCTTTCGAATGTATTGAATCCTGTGAAGATATCGATTCGGCACTAAATGAAAAAAAAAAACGAATGACGTTTTTGCCCATCACCTACTTGCTGCCGAGAAACAAAGACAACAGGAGTCGATTGACAAATTTTTTCAAGGTCTTAAAAGATTAAGGGAGACTGCAATATCAAAAACAGAATGACTAAGCAAGTCGGTCATGAAGCTGCGAGAGATGTTTTTACTTGTGGGATAACATCACTAGCAATCGGGGATCAATTGTAAATAAAAACATGAATCAGCAGACTGCTCATGAACAAGGACCAATGCTGGATTTAGCCAAGAAATATAATGTGGCTTGTATCCCCCCCCCCTCTAATTCTATCCATTGCTGTCATTGACGATGGAACAACTCAACAGACAGCAGTAGTAGGAGGAGGAGAAGAGAAGATAATTAACCACTGTTGCTGCCATATTCAACCAAAGATATATAAGAACGCTTATAAGAAGACTTTGACTACAGCTTCCAATAATAACACCGGTAAGAAAGCTTGCTTTTGTTTTCTGTGGTATTAACCTTACCATAAACGATCCATTTGTTTGGCAAATGATGTAATTTTCCATCACTGTAATAAGCAGCAGCATTACCAGAAAATATGTAGATCATCAAATATGACAACTAATACTATGATTCATTCGGCTTCTTGTATTTCTGTATACACTACAAACATACCAGTGGGACTTTGTCATGCTGTTACTGTCGACACAAAAATAGGACCTTAAATACTCTAATATAGTCTTGTACTTCTGAACATTTTATCAGCAAGAAAATCGTGAAACATAAAAAGAAGCATTTAAAGATAAATATGTTTATATATATATACAAAATTACAAGACATTAATTGTCTATTGGAAATGTTCAGTTAGACGTTTATAGGTGTGTATATGCATGTGGCAGTGTATGCATTTGTATGATGCTTTGCGTTAGAATGCAGAAGTGTATGAATGTGTGTGTTGCCTTTTGTCAGGGTGCGTAAGTGTACGACTGTGTGTGTGTGTGTGTGTGTGTGCATGAGTTGAGAATTGATAGGGCGTCCCTTGATCACTTTGAGACAATGTAGGCATTTGTATGTGTGCTGCGTTTTGTCATCAGGGTGTGTAAGCATGTGTGCGTGTGAATTAAATAGTGGCAGCCTCGCAAACCCAAGAGGTCGAGGACCGTAGAAACCTTGTTCTCTGGTTTTGTGTGCCGATTTTTTCCAACTGCCTTTTCTCAATAACCTCACCTTAAATCAGGTTTCAATCAGCTGATTTTTTTTTTGCTGTAAAAATTGGTAAACTTCTGGGAGATTAAATTATTGAACCCAGTATTTCACCATGGTGTGCACAAATAGTAGTGATTAAGGGCTAAAATACACAACGACAAAAAACGATTATGTTGTGGATTATTCTCAAACCATAAATATCTATTTCCAATGTTACCAGGTATGAATAGCTTTCAACTTTCGATCTAGAAAGTGCCTACCGTCAAATCAGGCTCAACAAATCTGACAGAAAATAAACTGTTTTTGAAGTAAATAGCCAACTTTTTTTTTTAGTTTACTCGTCTCCCGTTTGGGTAACTAATCATGTCCCTCCCTACTTTCCATGCTATGAAGGAAATTGTAAAAGAAGAAAATCTGACTGATAGATTTTCCTATATTGATAATGTCATAATTGGAGGGGGGGGGGGCAGAAGAGAAACATGATAACACGTGGAAAGTTTTATGAGGTTAGTGAGGAAAAGAAATTTGACCTCTAAAAATTCTAAAATCACCAAGAAAGTAACTTTATTAAATACTTTCAGGTAAATGTGTAAGGAATGGAAAGATAAAGGCTGACCCCGAACGAATGAAGACATTGTAGGAACTACAACTGCTTAAAAATGCGAACAGTCTGAAGAGAAATAAAGGAATGTTTATATAAGTAGATCCCTGAATTCAAAATACAACCCTTAGTGAAAGAGGATCGGTTCTTATTCGGGGAGAAGGCCTTTAATTCACTGAAATCAAAACTGTGTAGAGCAACGTTATAGATCATTGATGAAAACCTATCTCTTTAGTTTGATTTTGATGTTTTCAACTATGCCGTATATGCAGTACTTAGCGAAAATGGAAGGCCCATATCATTCATCTCAAGATCACTTCAGGCAAGTGAAAGGGGATATAACACTGTTGAGAAAGCTATGGGGGTGGGGGCAGTTGTATAGAAATGTAAACATCTTCTGTCCCCACACAGATTCAAACTATACACAGATGCATGTGTACGATAACAGAAAACGTAGTAAAGAATGCAAAAATCAATGAAGAATGGTAAATTATTCTCCAACATTGATTATCAACCGGGAAGAAATAATGATGCTGCAGACATTTCCAGTCACGCTTATTGCTCATTATTGGGTTGCCAAATTTTGGCCGTGTGGAATTACATGAAAAACTATGCAATCCAGGTATCTCAAGACTCTTCCACTTTGTGTTATCAAAAAAATCACTGTTTTTCAACTGAAGATGTCAAGAAATCCTGTGCATTCTACAGAACTTGTGCAGAACTCAAACCCACTTCTGAAGATATATTGATAAAAGCTACTGGTTCGATGCAAAGGATCAGTATTAACTTTAAGGGGATTCTCCCAGCGGTTTCTCACAATCCATATTTGTTGACGAATGTTAACAATTTTTATTCTTATATTTCCTGCAAACATCCAGTCATAAATTGTCTGGATCTCCTTTTTAGTATGAGTGGAATGCCAGATTACATACATTCAGATAGAGACCATACATTGATATCCCGAGCTAAAGGAATATTTACTTAGTAAAAAGGTTGATACCAGTAATTCGATCCCCTATGGTCAACAAAACGGTATATAGAGGTTAGCTGGAAAACAATAAATTGGCCCTTAAGTCACTCAAGCTACCAGATAAACATTGAGATCAGGTCCTACGGCAGGGTTTTCATTCTAATGAGTTCCCTATTATGTACTACAACAAATTGTACATCACATTAACGTTTTTTATTTATTTCAGAGATGCAACACCCATGGAAACTCTCTTCCAGGGTGGTGCTGTTGTGATGATCCGTTTGTACTACCAAGAATGATCCCTTAGTGGATCAGGTTGACCTGATTGATAGCAACCGATCATTTGCTGGCATCAGATATCCAGATGGGAGACAATCAACTGTGTCAGTTCAAGACTTGTCCCAAGACATTTTCATTCCAGCAGACTTTTCAACAGTTCTCTGTGAAGACCCATTCCAAACCAGCATCCGGTGAACTACCAACCATACAAAAAAAGAGCCCAGAAAGTATCCCTGATACAGCAGTCCATGATCCATTATGCAGAGAGATTGTGCAATGACTATGGGTCAGATTGTATGCCGGTGCCCCCAAAAAGGTATGGTCGGCACTAAAATAAGTACTCCCTTTTCAGTGGGGAAGAGGAATGTGTTCTAAATAAGACAGGCATTGCTACACTTATTTTATGCCTTCTTTTGTATCTGTTAACAGACCTTTATCCATATTATGGCAGTCGCCATATTCTGAGATATTTATAACACATGTGATTTTATCCTGCTTGTATTTTGCTGAATAAAGCTTGGATAAACTTCAGAGTCTTTGAAGAATTCACAGTTATTTGAGATGAAGATACAATTACCAATTCCAAATCCAAACATGTAGTCCACCCAAGATTGCTTAAAAGTATCTCAGTGATGAAACAGCCTGTTAGATGGTTAGTTATTAAATCTCGATATTCAGTGTTCACTATAAATTATGCATTGCACTGGCATCCTTTGCGAGTGCGTTCACTGTTTCTAGAAACATGCATTGCATTAAATCTACCCATGGCAATATATAATTGCACCAGACAATAGTGTCAACTGAAAAACAAAAAAATATGTGACTGATAAAGCCCGGATTGACATGGATTTTCAATGCAAACATATGAGTATAGTGAGCCGACGCCAATTACGTTTACGAGAAGTGGTCAACTTATGAGAAAAAGACAACCGAAAAGAAACTCAATTTGTAAATCAGTTTTTGATTTATGAAAGAAAGAACTGAAGAAAAGGAAAAAGATGAAAGCTTAATACTTGTGTTAAACTTGTTAGAAAGGTTAGCATCTGAAGATGGGGGTTAGAGTAATGAACGTTAACATAATTTGTGCAAAGAACACATAGAGAAGGGTGCAAAAAGACCAAGAGTCAAAAGAGTTACAAGGTCATAGCAACGACCTATATGCTTTTAATATGTGGAAAACAATTTGTAAAAAAAGATTAAATACACACACACACACACACATACATACATACAAAGAGAGTTTGAATTACCAACAGGAGATTTTGAATTACGTACTAGACACTATCCTCAAGTGTCTTCGGTCTCTCTGTACAAGGGTTTGTCAGGACAACCTGACATGAGGAAACTTCACCATACAAGTAAACCCTGACCAGATATTCAAAATAACAGTACTCGAAGCCCAAATAAGATAACTCGACACAGCTATACATTGGCTCATACAAGGAACGGTGCACCTTATCCTAGTGATGTTACCTCAAGTAACAGCACTTAGCTGAATACTCCACCAGACCAGATGAATTTTTGTCCTGGAATCGGGTAAGACCAAGAGACCAAAAGACAGATATACTATAACACAGTTAACTGATCAATTGGGGAGAGGAAAACTAACTCAATGTTTTAGAAGTAGAAGAGAATCTTGATTGAACACTTGGATATTTATGTATCTCATATAGAAATCAAATGTTAGCCTCAAAAAGGGGACCCTTGATTTCTGACTTACTTACTGAAGTAAAATGACAACAACAGTGAAAAGAAGGAGCTACCTACAATTCCAACAATGGTGGCTGAGCAAGGAATAATATCAGCAGCACTTTAGAGGCTTTCTTAGTTTGATTTTTTTTTTACACCTTGATTAAAATGTTGTAAAAAAATAAAGTTACTTTTAACAGTAATAACTTTTTTCATTTTTTTTTTAAATAAAAACGCTACTATGCATGTATATACATTAATTGTCCATCAAATTCCATTCTTTTTGAAAATAACAATGTCAAACTTGAAAATTTGTTTTCTTTATAAAACTTATTTATTGAATAAACGTGTAAAATGTCATTTTAAAATCAGATATAATTTGAATGTTTGTAACTAAAACAACTTAACACATTGGTTTGTTTACAAACAGTTAATTTCAAGGTGAGCCTTCATCTCTCATATTATAGATTTTTTTTTGGGGGGGGGGGGGCTAACACCGAGATTACATATTTAAATCTATTATCAATATATGCAAATATATCATTTGTCTATGTTGCAAATTTTCAATCAATAGAACAAAACGTTTGCATCATTCTAGTTAAATGTAGATGTGTAAAAATAGTGTTAAAACAGTATTTTTCACATAAGGTTATATGAAGAAGATGAATGGAAAATTCCATTAGAAGTCAAGTTAGAGGTTAGGACTACATGTCAGGATATGACGGCACAGACAGAATGTTTAAAATGAGATATGGCGAAGAAGAGCCTTTTTCTTTGTGAACTGAAAGGATTTGGTCGGCTTTTTTGCAAAGCTCTATCTTTGTCTGAAAGGGAGCGGGTGATAAGAATACGTAATTTCACAATGCTGTAAAAAAATAAAACATCAAAGAGCATGTCGCCATTGAGCAAGACTATTGTTGGCTTTTTTTTATTGTTATTGTTATTATGGCCATCAGGAAGAGAGGAAGACAGCTGCTGCTATCATCACAACCAAAAAAGAAGAAAGTGAACAACTTTGTTTCTACTATTAAAACACAATGACAACTACTATTGTCACAACTTTGAAAGACAACACTCTCTACTGAGCAACTACTTATGTGTCAACTAGAGAACAGCTGTTTTTGTCGACGAAGAAGATCTGTGGGGATCCAAGAATTCCCCCCATCCTATGCTACACACTGACACTCTTAATGTTTACAACGGAGATGGTGATATTTAATTTTCATAAATATTTGTAACCTTAAGTTTAATAAATGTTTGTGCTGTGAGTGACGACTTATTTTTAATTTGATGTTTTAAAAATATTTTTGCTTTTAAGAACACAAACCAATTTGGCATCAATTACTGACTAAACGGTGTTGCTAAAGAAAGCTATTCTGGCCTATAAAATAGGGAACAATCTAGCTCTATGTCATGTTTGTACAGAAAGAATTTAATTTTATATTCTTTAAATTCAGTCGTATTCGTAACTTAATGAAAGAAAAAAAATAGTATGGAATTACATTTAGAGAAAAGCTTCATTTTAATTTCTAAAAAAAAAAATTTATACGCACAATCAATAAAAATACATTTCTTTTTAAAGACTTTCATTTAAAAAAAATTAAAACCCGGTATCTTTGTAGCAATATGGTTGATCAATTCGCTTATCACAATTTATCTGGACGGTGGTCCATCACATAAACAGATGGAGTCTTGTTATCATAGTGATGTCGCTTCTCTTTCTTTTTGTTACAGCAGTTTTCATCATCATTATATTCGGGTTAACGTCCATTTTACGTGCTGGCATGCATTGGATGGCTTTAAGAAATTGATTTCCAAGCTAACCTATCTCTGACCAGGTCTTTATTTATCCCTTTTTCGCTCAGGTCAATTTTTATCACTTCCTCTCATGTTTTTCTTGGCCTTCCCCATCTACATCTAATACCCCAAGAACTCTCATCCATTCTTTCAATGTGGCCATCTTCTTTTTAACAGCAGCGGTTGTAAAAGTTACTGACAACAGCACACAATCATTTGAGGTTTAACGATTATTTCATGGTTTTTCTTTTTACTAATGGGTCACCGCTTATCAAGGCCCGGGGGGGGGCCACTCGAGGATAAGGGTTCTTTTACGGTATATAGTATACATACGCAATAACTGTGAGACTTCTCCAACCCATCCTCAGCTATCCCAAAAGCAAAGGTTCTCCTTTGCAGTTCAGAAGCAAGAGAAAGATTTTATCAGCTTACCTGCTACATGTCACTGAAGACTTTCTGTTTATGACAACATTCTGAACACATTAAAAATAAATCGATGATGATGATGATGATGATGATGATGATGATGATGATGATGATGATGATGATGATGATGATTGGAATCAGATACTTTGCTAATAACATTCAGCGAATCTTATCCTCATAATAAGACTTCCTGTCTGTGATGCAACATTCTGAACACTAATTCTAATCTTTAACGTCTAATGGAATTTTCCACTCTTCTGCTTAATCTAACCTCATGTGGAGAATTCTGTTTTTAACATTAGTTTCACACACCCTCTCTTACTACATGGTAATGGTATTATATAGTAAGTCAAATAAAATGAAAACTACTTGTTTATTATCGAAATAGATCAAAGTGTGAAGAGTTTATGACTATTGAAGTACACATACCAAAAATTATTATACATCTCCATTGAGCTTGCAATTGGAAATTTTCCTATATTATAAGGAGTATAAAATTGAAAATATACATTCCTTATAAAAAACTATTATGTATATATATATATATATATATATATATATATATATATATATTGAGGGTTGGTAGTGATGTAATACTTTATGGGATGACGCATTGTTGTGATGTCATGTGCGATAACTGAGGAAATCTCACCTTCTTTGTGCTGGCTTTTACTTCAACCATACCAAACATGCTAAAAGATAGCTCCTGACTAGCCTGGGGTGGTTTACATATATGAAAGCATATGGGCAATGAATACAATGGATCACATACAATGTTTACTCAGAAAAATAATACCATAGTATTTGTTTTGTGGTTATTGCATCTTAAACAGACGAACCGGACACGTGGAAAAAAAAAAAACCAGAAAACTATACAGCATCTCTTATACACACAAATATTTACACATGATGGATGTTTAAACCACCTATTGAACACAAGCAGAAAAAATCTTAATTTCTATGCCATCTGATAGGACCCTTCAATCTAGCTATTGACATGAAGGCCACTTCACCCAGGTATCATACTGCATTCTACTAGAAGGTACATTCTAATTCCAATTCTATGACCTAAAATGATCCCACATAAGACACAGATTGTGAACTTGATGACCGAGCTCTGTAAATAGATTTTACTGGGCGATCAATCAACATATCAACTTCCCACACTGTTTTAATTTGCATGGAAAAAGGCCTGTGTAGCATCACAAAGAGAAAATGAGGGGACGATATCACTATGGTGAAAAAAGGCTTCAAACGCAGTCATTTAAGATATTGCCTTGATAAGAAAAGAACATACCCTGCTACTTCTGACACACAAGTGTCTTTATTCATAAATCGGGTTTGAGTTCAACTTAACATTTTTTTCTGGAAGTATGTGAGTGATACTTGAGAACCCTTTGCTAAGTATATATTCTTCTTCAAAGAAAACTGCTATAAACGAGACTTGCATATTGATCCTAGAGCAGACAACAATCTTCTCAGTTGTTCGAAGTTATTCAAGAAAAAAGAAATTCTGGTCACTTCCAGCTCCTTCTCGAAAAAAGAATTTTATTTATCTGTTGTTCCATCTTTTACTACCACAATGACCAACTGTCATCCTTTGAGACTTCTCCACATCAGCCCGGTATTGGAAAGCACTCCCACTATATAATTATGGTATGATCTCTATTGTCACTCAGTTTATCTGATAGAGTGACATTGTGATTTCTAAAACCAGATATCAATAGACATTTATTAGATGTGAATGCGATTCATATCTATCATGTCTTGCTCAATCACAGTATTTTCATTTCTAGTTTCAAAATATATCCATAGCAATAGTGTTTCTTCAATTCCTGAATGATGCAAAAATGACCTGACCATCTCAATTGTTGGACCATATGCTGTATTCATTAAGTCAGGAGGATAACCAAAAATCTTTTTAATTCAAACATTGGATTTATATAATTGGCTATGTGTAATGAGATTACAGAGAGGAGTTAGAAAAAGTAATACGACTACTGCTACTACTACTAGTACTACTACTACTAATAATAATAATAATAATAATAATAATTCGTAATAGCTATTATGATGATGAGAGAGCTGGGTTTATTACAAATATAATTCTCAGTGCACTTTTAGAATTTAAGTTTTATTTTGACAGATCATGAATTACTAGTTGAATTGAAAAATAAACATTTGGGCTTTGTTGTTTAAAGAAGGAATGTATGAAAAGAAAAGCAATTTTGATAAATATTATCAGCGATTGAAGAATGACAGAGCAAAGATTGTCATGAAGTAGCAAGGATGGCCCATGCTTTGCTAGGGAGCTCACTGCATATAAAGAAATGTATGTGAGTATGATAATGTCAGCAGTATACATCAACAATAAAAAGTAAGCAACGTGAAATCCTTTGTGTTTCGAGTCTTCATTTGGGAACAAATCTGCTGAAGAAGAAAATATTTCTCAAAATTCTAGATGAAGGAAACAAGTGCAACCTTTCAGTTTTATATAATGTGGCATCCACAACAAAAATAATGGTGTCAAGGCATGTAACTATCAGAAGAAATGCCCCGCATAACCATTTAAAGAACATTACAAATTTTTGTATTTCGTAGAAATAAAGAACATAGGTGCTATCATGTTACATATGTTGTCTGTTGGTTCCACTTATCTTTGCCCTTAACTTTACCATTAATCTTGACATTGAAAGTCGAGCAGATCGGTTAAGATTTTAATGAATTAAATCAGATTTTTTATTCAACTTTCTAACTGGGTAATTCTTATGGGCGTTTTTAATGATTAAATATATGTTTAAGAATTGTAGGCCAAGGGGTAAAATTGAAGTTTTTATGTACATTCCTATGAAAACCTATACATTATTTATTAAAATTCAAAAAATTATGAATACATTAGTTGTGATATTAATTTGCTAATGAAATTAATTAGATTATTGTTTTTCTGCACATAATTCAATAATCCGCAGTTTTGTTCAAATAATTTAAAAATTCACAAATTCTTTTGTTAATGAGCGTCCAAAATGTGGTAATAATTTTATTTTTTGTTATATTAGTTAACAAATGGAAATTATTTTTTTACCATAGTATTTAAAAAGCAAGATACAAATCCTTTATTAATGATATTCAAAATATGATTATAATTCAGACCTTTCATTTTGCAACTCAGATTCTACTAATATTCTCCAAGGTGATAATGGTTTTCTGTCTTCTTTTTTTCTAAACTCATGGGACAGACAAAAGTGTTGGCCATAGTTTGGTGACTTCTCCGTTACCTTAAAAGCAGCACCTATACATCGGGTATATGATACCTTTATAAAATGTTAATTATCTTCTGCAAGTACAGCTAGTGAAAATCCATAAAAAGCATGGTTTCTTGAGGCTAACACAACCCATTATTATTAATGCTAACACCATGATCATCCGGATTTTTTTTTATCAGAATTTTCCATCTCAAAACTGGTTGACAACCAAGTGTACCCTACTAGTTTATCTATAACTAGTTACGCTATGTCTGGAGGATGTTTACTAAAAATCACAAACAAAAATAAAACCCACACAAACCTAAACAAAACAATAAAAACAAATTCCACATCTGAATAAATAATATAGTTTTGTAGAGAAGTGAGTTATTTCCCTTTGAGGAGAAATTATTTTATAAGATAGATTTATTCCCTTTGGGCTTATATCCCTTGGTAACAAAAGGTAGATTCCCAAAACTCATTGTCAACACAAGATCTCGTAGCAACTCTGAACATATGGTCAAGAATTAAGACCAAAATTGTTCCTTATTTGCTGTCTAAAGGTGCTACTGTCAACATTGCATTCGGGGTGCTTCCCTTAACAGAATAGACACTATGAGGAAATGTTAATAAATACCTTTATGCTTAGCACATGCGTACATTTTTACCTTCTATGAAATAACCTTGTGCATTCTATTGTGATTTGGAGCAATGTATTTAATTGTATACTTAATCTATGTATACATGTATATAGTTTGTTGAAGAAAAACATGATTTATTAATAGTTTTCCTTTATCACAGGCTTTTTATAGTCTTTTATTTCGACATGTGCATCACTGCTAAAAGTAATTGGAAACATTACACATGCTCCAAGAATTAGTTTAAATTAGAATATCAAATATTATTATTTTTCATCTTTTTTTTCATTTTTAAACTTCAGGCAATACTCACCTTTCCAAATCCGACCTTTTTCCAATGTTTGTTCCTTTCTTTTGCATCCATTCCTTTCTGATCAACAAGTGGTTGTGGATCACAACCCGGAAAAAATGATGCATTGGCTGAATCATTCGTTCCCATGGTCGAATCGCAAAGCTCAAGAAATTGCCTAGAAGAGAAAAGACAATATTTCTAATAAAAGTTTATTTCTTTCAATAGGATTTTGGTTTTATTCATACAAATTCATAACTTTATTATTCAGTTTACAAAATATCACTGCCTATTTTTAATGCAATTTTTCAATTATGTTGTCTTCAACATAAATGAATTGTTAGAGCACAGACGTTAGATGTCGTCAGTTTAAAGAAAAATAGCTTTATAAATAATGAAAGATAGGCTGAGAGATACATATATCTCTATATATAAAACTTAATGTTTGTGTGTATGTGTGATGTTTGTGCGTACCCTATAGAAAGAAATATTAGAAAATCTACATAAAATCTAAAAGTGTATTCCTATGTGAAATTTACCGAGGAAGACAATGAAAGTGTTCCCAAATCTCTAAGAGCATCCCTAAGGGGGCTATAAGGGCATACACACCTTAAAACTTCCAATATATCCAATTTTTATGAAATTTAAATCATATGTATAAAATTCTCCAGGAAAGACAATGGAAGTGGTTCCAAATCGCTACATTACCCTCTATGTGCCAAATATCTGTGTCCCCACTTCTAAGAACAGAACCCCCTTAGAACTTCAAATACATGTATCCGATTTTAATGAAATTTAAACTTGAGATATAAAACTCTAATTCAGAGTTTTGCAATATTCCAGCTTCTTCAAACTATATTAGTGGGCAAAACGGGAGGAGGGGGGGGGGGGAGTAAAAACAAAGAAAGTAATATGATATTGTGAGCATAGTGAAAAAGTAATGATCCTCATTCAATCCCGAGCAACGTCGGGTCTTTGAGCTAGTATCAAATAAATCAACTCGACATACTTGAGAGGAAATTTCGGTTTGCCATCCAACTGTTCCGGTTCAGTCTCATCAACAATGTTCAATTTGTCGTCCTTTTCTCCATCAAGCATGTTCTCTTCTTCTGGGTGGACGTGATGCTTTGGCACTAAGTAACCCCATCCATGCTCATTGTCATAATGCACTGGGTAACCATCCCAGGTCAGACGGAGTAATTTAGGAGTTACTCGAACTTGTGGGGTAATTAGTGAAGGCCCAGGGCTCCAATTTTCAGAATTATTCCGTGGGCACAATTCACGATACCAGCTGAAAAAAAGGAAAGAAAAAATTATGTTGCAATGTAGAGAATATTTTGTGGACAAACATGTTTAATACAAAGTTCTAAATGATTTTATTTTTTTTAAATGTTTAATACAATAACAATTATTTATGATTTATGTTAGAAGTCATTTACATGTTTTACCCATTTTAAACAAATTAATTACTGCTTTACATCATTCAAATGTATACAAAAACATTATAAAATAAAAATAAATGTTGAGGATTAATGTGTAAGGATGAACAAACACTGAACTACAAAATAAAGATAGTTGTGTGTGGACAAGTAACCGTGGTATAATGATAGAGGACTATTGTCTAGGGATAAACAAACATAGGACTACAAAAATTCAAAGGTTTTATTGATATAAAACTTTGAACAAATATCAAATTGATTTCTTTCACTGAAAGGAAAGATAGTAGAGTTTCTTTTTAACTGAAACAGGTACATAGTAGTTCTGTAAAAATGTGAGAGTATGAATTTACTGTGTATTTTCTGCCTTGAGTTTGTGGTAGTTATGTTTCTGATGCTAATGCAGTATGTGGTTCTCTCGTCAGCAAGTGGGTTCTTGTAGGTCAGTGAGTGACTGGTCACAAGGTTGTCATTGTCGGTATGAGATATCAGCTTACTACACGGCTAAAAACTACCAGCTAGTAATTGGACTGTGTACTTAAGTTTTTGCTTTCATGATGACAAAAAGGCTCCAGAGAAATTCCTCCTATATTTCCAACAGACTTTTTCATGTTTAGTCAACAGAATTTTCTACACGTTTTCTGGTTCGTCCAAAACTTAATTAATTAAATATTTGAATTTGGAGCCTGTTTTTGCACAAAAAAAGAGACTTGCTGAGGAAATCTGGTAATGTCTCCTTCAATCCATATATATATAAAGTACAAACGTCTGTGTATGTTATGTATCTATGTATGTATGCATGTCTGCAAAAGGCTCCGAAAATACTCGGCAAAGCCTCATAAATTTGGTATCTCCTTCACCGGTGTTCTTTTCGACACATAATATCTAAAAATTAGGGAGGTAGTCCACTTTTATTGAATTTCGACACTTGTCCATCTATGCATGCGTGCATCACATTGCACATCCGTTATAAGCATCGAAAATATTTTCCTGTTTCAATGCCTAGACAGAAAGACATAGCAAAGTTTTAATAATGTAGAATTCACTGAAACTGTAAGTAAAACATAAAACATAACTTCAACCGACTTTATCTGTTTATTAAGCATACCTATTATTTTTTATACAAACAAAGAAAACATTTTTTTTCATATATCCCAAAACTGAATTTTCTTCTACGACTTAGAAGATGTTACAACTATTTAGATTTTAAAAGTAACACGAAACAAGTTTTAAAAACATGTTGTTGACGTATTAATAACATTTTAAATGTAACATAAGCACAACAACAAAAAAGACATTATCCTTTTTGGTTTTAATACCCTTAAATTCATCTATGTAACTTTATGCTGAAACTGTTACAACAACAAAAAAAAACTTACACCGACTACGTTTGCTCTTAAAACCAATAATGATTTTACTTTTCTTAAATCCTACAACAAAAATATTTCGGTTCAAATACACATTTTTTTCCCCCCATGCTTTACAAATAAATCCGTTCCAATATTATTTTTTTTGGGGTTATGGGGTTTGTACATTTTCATTTTGTTTTCATTTCACATTCGATAAAAAAAACAAAAACGTTCTGTTTTGACTCTCCATAGAGACTAAAAAAATAAATTGACAAAGTTTTTCCTGTAAGCAAAAAGTTTAAACACACGAAACGTCAATACCTTTCCTGTTCATGCCCAGTGAAGGAGAAATCTTTCCAGACTGAGATAATTTTAATTTTTGTCCAAATTAAGAGTATTTTTTTTTAACAATTTACAAAAACCTGTTATCAGCATATCCCCCAAAATGGAAACTCCGTTTCAGGAGGAAAATTAAAATTGCCTCAATCTGGAAGGATTTCTCCATCACTGACCGAGGACAGGAAAAATATTGACAAAATTTTGTAAACTTATTTTTGTCGTATGAATCCGCCCTCGTGTGGAGGCAACACACACACACAATTACTCGCTTTTAATACATTTCTTCTTACGTTGTTTCTACATCTTAAATTTTACATTTTAAAACTAAAAATCGAATAACAAAAAGTGAATTCGAGATACTCAAAGTTAAAATGCCTACCTACTTATTAAAATGTTTCGTTGTTTGAGGTATCGACTCTTGATTGGACAAAAGCTCAAATCAGTAGTTTCTTTCAACCAATAATCACTCAATAAGTCCAAAGTTTAACTAATAAAACAACAAATTTTAGGAAACATTCGGCTTTATTCATCAAGTTCTTGACGGATTCACTGGTTCCAATGTTTCTCTAATAATTTGATGCCTTCTTTTGTAGAAAAATTTGTCTTTGACATCAAAACCTTACAGTTTTCAATATCACTTCCTCATTTCAGTCACATCTCTTTGCCTGAAGCATTCTTTTGAGGTCTGTAAATAGCCAATAGTCGCTGGGGGGGGGGGGGGGGGCTTTGATATGAAAAGTATACATTTTTTTAAGAGTTCTCTTTAATTATTTTTTTTATAATTCAGAACATATACTTTATCTTATAACAATAAAACCGGCTCTTTGCTGAATTTTTAAGTAATTTTCAATAATTGTAAGATTACAGTATTACTTTTTGAAAGTGGTATGTATTAAATCTCTTCGGATTATTGTCTTTATCAACATCATTTATCTTAATATTATTGTAAAATAAGGGGGGGGGATAAGAATTTAGGAATTAACCAGGACCATTTGTTCTACTCGGTGTTGTCAGAGAGCAATAAATATAAGACTAATAGATCCAGTAAATGAAATACATTCTTTTTCCTCTTTTTTTCCAACACATTAAAACAAAAATGAGGAATGGGCTAGGCGGTGGAGTGGAAAACGGAAAGAGGTAAAGAGAGAAAGAGTGAGAGACAGATAGAGAGAGAGAGAGAAGTTTTAATATACAGATGCTACAGACACATTTTTACTTCTTCTATTTTGTTTTTCATGACCCCGGGCAACGCCGGGTATCCCTGATAGTAATAAATAAAAATTCAATATAAAATTAAAATAAATAAGTAAAAATAAGTAAAATGATTGAAGATTTCAAATTGAATGAGTCTATGCAATCAGCTTCATAAACATTAGTTGTCATTCTTTTTGATTTTATGGAAATTGCTCCACAATAGGGATGAAGCCATTTGATGTAAGGAGCTAAAAAGAATGAAAGATGATATCACAAAGACAGGAGATGCCTATTGGCCTTAGTTTTGAAAAGATCAAGGCTTATGGTAGGAAGAAAACAGTTAACAAGAAAGAGAGTTCCACAAGGCTGCAGTTCTTGAAAATAAGCTACTGGAATAGGAAGCTGTATTATAATGAGGTACCGAAACAGCGAATTGGTAAGACCACAAGACGAACGAGTCAAACAAGCTGGAAAAAGGAAGCAAGGAATAGATTAGACAATTCTGAAGAACACATGCAGTAATAGTATTTATAGAAAAGACTGAGACTAGCAACATTACGTCTGTGAGAGACAGGGTGTAGAGAAAAAGAAAGGGTGGGGCCAATCAAATTACAGATACGTTTCTGCACCTTACCCTCAAATGGAACAGATATTCACAAGACCAAATATAAAAACAGTACTCCATA
The DNA here is from genome assembly GCA_963556195.1 of Sepiola atlantica. NCBI lineage: Eukaryota > Metazoa > Mollusca > Cephalopoda > Sepiida > Sepiolidae > Sepiola > Sepiola atlantica. The sequence continues at coordinate 52,809,694 of OY744519.1, forward strand.
CAAGGTCTGATAGTAGATTTGTAAAGATAAGGAATAGCCTTTAGTGTGAGAAAGTGTTTGGAGCGATAGAGAGAACCGACTTTATAAGAAGCAGAAAGAGCAATTAATCTAATGTATGAACTCCAAGAAAGATTTGATGAGAAAGAAAGACTATGAAGTGTCAGAGTCGATTTCTCCTCAAGAACAGAGCCATTCATGATAATCTCAAGAAGAAAAGGGACACACCTACGATTGAAAGACACGGGCTGGGTCTTAACAGGACTAAACAAAACAAGCCATTTTATATCCCAATCCACAACCGAACCCAAATCAATTTCTAGATCAGCTGCATATTTCAACTGATTCCAAGGAGATGGGTGAGAAGCAAGACCAGAATAGAGAGTGGTATCATCAACATAGATGTTAATCTTCTAAATAATATTCTCTGGAAAATCATTGATATAGAGAAGAAACAGTGTTGGGCCTAGAATAGAGTTACTCGCCAGCTTTGATCAGAAAGAAAAGACCTAATAATGTCAAGAACATTACCACTAATACTATAACCCTGAAGTTTGTGTAGAACACCAGAATGCCATACTCTGTCGAACGCCTTTGAAATGTCAAGCACAATGGCTCTAAGCGTCTCCTGAATTATCTATAAACCGACAGATATGTTCAGATTAGCAGTTGAACAAAAACCACGAAAGGCATACTGAACATCACTAAAGAGACACAAACTTTCCAGAAAATGAACAAGCTTGCCGTTGACAAACCTTTAAAAAACCTTGCTAATAAAAGAGAGGAGACTAACAAGGCAATACTTAGTTGGGTTAAACCGATCACCAATATGTTTAAAGATAGGGACAACACAGGACTCTTTCCAGCAAGAAGTGAAGCAAGACTTAGACAAACAGAGATTGAATAATTTCGAGAAGATAGAAGAAAATTCAGGCGTACAATGCTTGAGTACAACAACAGAAACTGAATCTGGACCGGAAGCTTTAGACTGGTCAAGATAAGAAAGAACTCTAGCAACCATCTTTGGAGTGATAATAACAAGAGAGTGATCAGTTTCCAAAGGAAAATCAGGAAGAACAGCACCAGAATCATCAAGAGAAGAATTGTCAACAAAAAGATGAGCAAAGAGATCAACTTTATCCTCAGATTAAATAGCCTGAAGATCATTAAAAAGAGGAGGAATAGCAGACTTGCCACTATTAACAATACTATTGTAGATTCTCCAAAAATTACGAGAGCCAACCTTTTGAGATGAGATAGAGTCATGAATCCTTTGAGAATAGCTAGACTTCGCCTCAGAGAATGCTCCTTTGTAGGCATTGCTAGATTTTCTGTAGGATTGCCTGGAAGCCACAAAACCATTTCGACGATACTGATTAAAGTAATGATTATGATGGGCAATGGCAGAAGCACAAACAGATGAAAACCAGGAAGAAGAATGAGGTTTGGTTTGAAACTTACAATAGGGAATTAAGGTGTCAATTGTCAACTGCAACAAGAAGCCAGTCAGTGATCTCCATAGTGTGACAATAAAGAGGAACACTTACCGTCAGGAAAAAGAATGAGGTGCTTCGCATGTCATGTCTGCAGATTAAAAAAGGGCTTATCTTCATAGGTGCAGATTTTTATGGTGGTCTCTGATTTGCATATGTGGAGATCAGCTGATATAAATGAAGAGGACAGCTGGGAAGCAAGGAGAAGCGATTTGGATTGGAGAGAAAAAGGCAGAGAGAAAGTGGATTGCACGAAATTCGGTTGGAAATTGAATTACAGTCAAAACTTTTATTTTTATTCTTTTATTTTTTTGGGCACAGTTAGTTAACACATAGCAGCACCACTAAGAGACATACCAAAGATAGAACCCCATGGTACATCACATAAGAAGCTGTGAGGCCCATCCCAATCAGCCTTCATGTAGTTAAACGTCTTCTTATAGAAGGGACGACCAACATAAGACTTCACCAAAAAATTAACCTCAACATCAAAAACAGCATAATCAGAAGGCCCCAATGGAGGAGAAAAGGAAATAGAACATGAGTCAAGAACAGAAATGAGAAAAGATCAAGTAAGGATGGTTGATGAAGGTCATTATCAAGAAAGCGTGTGGGGAAGGTGACAATTTGTGACAAGTCATGAGCCAGAGAAAAATTAAGACAGATTCCACCAGCTAGATCTGTGCGGTTAGAGTGAGGGAGCCAGTCAGAATGATGAGTATTGAAGTCACCAAAATCAAAGATGGAGGTTGACAGATGAAGTTGCAATTCATCATCAATAAAGCAGTCATTGTCAGAATAAAAGGACACCCATGAGATTTAAGACTGGAGATACGTGCAATGGGGAGATCCCTGCAAAAAAAAGAGCAAGGCTATGCTTTTATTTCAATACTCATTTTATTTCTTTGTTTATAATATTCTTTCTATCTTGTGTTTAACATTAAACTGCATCTGTGAGTGAGTCCCTAATAAGGGAGCTTTGGGGTAAGTGTGGAGTCATCCTTTAGTTGTCATTACTCACAGGTCCAATCTGATCGTGAGTGGTAGTACCTATCACATTCTCATCTATGGATTTAAATTGAATCTGTTTGAGGTAAGACATGAAACTTCATGATTAACTATTTAAAGAAAAAAAACATGAAAAAATTTTTGAAGAAATAAAAAAAATATTGAAGCATAAAACTTTTGTGTGTGTGCGTAAGATTAAGTTTATATTTGAACAAAATGTGTGCATGAATTAAATAAAGTATATTTCGCAAAAGATGTTTTTTTTCATTTATTGTTTATATCATACAGTGACAAATTTCCCCCTTATATACAGGGCTTTTGAGACAAATTTGGTACTTTAGGGAAAAAACATAATATTGACCAATTAGATTTCAGGCACCCCAGAACAAACAAATATAAAAAGGACGGATTTGGGTTGACACTGGTTGTTTTCACTTCCGGTTGAACCTATAAACTACTTGCACACACACGTTGAACCTGTATGCAAACGGATAATACTCAAAACCTTTTTTTTAATTAAAACTATTCTGCATTGTTTGTTTTTCGTTTTTTTTCGTTTGTTTTTTTACTTTATTCGCCCCAAACAAGGCATATTTCTACTGAAGCATATGGCGCTACTGTGAATTAGAGACCATACCTACAGCGACATCCTTAGTAGGGAGTTAAGCAGTGAGATGTCTGTTCACATTACATTTAAATCACTGCATGTTAGTACAGTCAGGGAAGCAGAGAACAGGGAGGGAATTCCAAAGGTTAGCAGTTCAAGGGAAGAAACTATTAGAGTAGAAAGCTTTGCGGCATCTGAGGATCTCTACAGTGAAGGGGTGGGATTTAGCTGCTTGTCGTGTTGGTCGGTAGTATTTATGTCAAAGGGGCACTAGTGCCGCGAGTTCATCGGAGCACATTCCATTGAAGTACTTATAAAACAAGCACAAGGATGAAACATTGTGGCGATGGAACAGGGATTGGAGTCTGGTCGACAGTTTGGGACCTATTAGATTGGAGACTCTTTTTTGGTTGATGCTCCAGCCTAGATGTGCCAACAATACTCCATGAATAGACGAATGGTGGCCTTGTAGAGATATAGGATACTGGCAGGTGTGAGAAGATTTCTAGCACAGTAGAGGGAGCCCACCTTCTTTGCAGCAGCCTTGGTAATGTCTTCTATGTATTAGTTCCAAAGTTTGTTCATTTTCTGAAAAGTCTGGTCCTCTTTAGTGATATTCAGTATGGCTTTCGTATTTTTTTGTTCAACTGCTGATCTTTTAACTATTGCAAATGAGCAGGGGTGGGGGGGTAAGAAAGGGGTTTTGTGGTTGGTCCGTGCAATGTGGATGAGTTGTTGTCAGTTCTGTCTCATAGGTAAGAAAGAGAAAGTAAACAGTATGTTATCCCTTTTATAATCTCCCATCATGTGCTCAGCTCGCATGAGAGATGGCATCTGATTGGGCAAGCCAGAAAGGAAGTTAAATGCTTGCACCAATCAGCACCCAGTTTAAAAATTAAGCATATATTCAAAGTCGTTATGGCGGCTCGGTGTGGTTGCCGCTGCTGTTGTTGTGGTGGTCGTCGTTTGTAGTAGCTGCTACACTTACAGGACGGATTGCATGAAGGTTACCAACATCTATAAGTGAAAATGGGGTTATGGAATCGACTGGATTGAAACTTGACACACCCAGGTTGTCAGTCTGCATTGGTATCCACTTCACCGCGGTCACCTCCCAAAAATGAGTAAAGAAATCTCTGTAATGCTCAAACAATAAATATTATAAATATATTAAAATAATATGAAATCATTGACTTACTTTGGATAACCAGGTTTATGTGTGAGCCGTATGGGCAGCCTCGATGCAGTAGCAAAAACATCACGTATTACGTTTTCATCTTCATCTTCCGTTTCTTCATCAGATTTGACTTCATTTTTTTCCTTCAAAAAAATAAATTTGCTATCATTATTAAGCGTTACTATGACATAAGTTTTTTAAGCTAATCACTTTGTTTCATGAAGTATAAATAATTAACCATTTAACTATAATACTCAGTTTATTTAGAAGTTGATATTTTTAAATTGAAATCCTTATGTGCAAGAATAGAAATCCTGAAAATCTCATGCTGATACCATAAGCCATTCTTGAGATAAGGGCATGTAACCTTATGGGAACATTGGTGTCCCTATTTACTTACCTCTCCATGGCAGCAGAGTTAGACACATGTCGGTTTTTAATGTTGGGAAAATCCAGTTCTCCAAAAAAGAAGTATTCTGGATTGAGACAAAAATTTAAATTGCCTTAGTCTAGAAGGATTTCTTTTTCAATGATCATGGACGGAAAAGTTGATGTGTAGTATCACTTTGCATTACATAATCAATTGAGTAATAAAACTAATTTCAAATGGATATTGATTGGATGATTAGAAAATAGTTTTTTAAATAGTTCAAAATAAAATGTATAAATGATTAAGGTGTGACATATTTGGTGAGATTAAAAGAATTGGCCAAATTTGATTGCAGCTCATTCATTTTTTTGTTCACAAAAATCAGTTTTTAATCAAAGATCCAGTAAATTGATTGCTGAACAAATAAAATTAATGATTAGAAATTTAGATAATCCTACTAATAAGCTAAATAATTCCCACTACATAAATCTATTCTATTGTAACCAAATGCATCCAAACTTTAAATTGGATGAAAAAGCTCTTAAAAATATAATACATCGCTATATATCCCCCACCAATTCTGATGATAAAATATGATTTATCATTTATTATAAAAAAATGAAAACATCAAACTATGTTGTTAAAAATAACACTTCCCAAACCCAAAATACATTAGGAAGAACCAATGTAATATATCAGTTCAAATGCCCTATGGGAGAATGTATCTCCGACAACAATAAAAAAACTAATTCTTACATAGGTTTCACTTCCACAACACTATCCCGAAGACTCACCCTACATCTCTCCGACACTAGCTCTATATTCCAACACCTAAAAAAACATAATTGCACCCCCTCCCAATATAGAAACATCCTTGTTAACAATACCAAAATAATACACCATGATACCAATATCAAAAAATTAAAAATACTCGAAGCCCTCTACATAAAAACTAAACATCCCACAATTAATAATGTCAATTATGAAACTAGTCGCAACATTTTAAAGTGTCTAGCATAATAATTAACATTACCAAATTCTTAGCCATTAGGTAGTTATACGTTTGAATTCTATGCACTTTATTTAACGTCCCAATTTCTTAACGGTTTAAACAGTCAAACTTTAAATCTCTCGTACATGTAGAACGCCATCACGCTCTCATGTACATTTCAACTTTACAGACGCGTTTTCAAATATAAACTACTTGCCGTTATAATTCAAAAATGAGCACAACAGTAAAGACACTAAAACTAATACCGCCTGAAGATGATTTGACGATTCAAATCGAAAGTACTTGCAAAAAAGAAAAAAGAATGGAACAAGAAAGCCATAGATCATATTTATATCAATTTGACTGACACATCAGATGGACAATTCGGAAAATTGAAAAAATAAAAAAAAGTCGCATCAAACAAAACCACTCCGTGTTATTTAATAATGTTTGCCTAAATATATATATATATATATATATATATATATATATATGATTTGATTTGATTTGATTTGGGTTGCCTATATCAGGATTTGGGAATTTTAAGTGAGTTTATTGAACTTTCTATATTATTTGATTTGATTTATTTATCGTTGTAATAATTAACATAAACATTGGATACTTTTCACTTCATCGATTATTGACACATTTCGCGACTGGATAACTTTGTCAGCTCCTTCAATTTCTCGTATTTGGACTGCTATTTATAACCTGGATTAATCTTCCGTCAACCCTCTGGATGTCTTTCCTGATTATGTTTTTCAAATTGTATGACCTGGATGGATTGTATAGATTCAACAAAAAAGTATGTTTTTGGGTTGATATATTTGATGGTATGTATTTTTATGTATTTGTGTATATATTTTTATATATTTTCAAAGTTTAATTTTATTACCTGTAGTGATATAACTGCGGTAATGGTCCTCTGAAGAGAAGAATTATCTTTGAAAACTCATGAGCTAAGGACTTTAAGATACTTTGCTTGAACTTTGAATTCTAATAAAATTTGATTGACACCTTATTTTATTACTTCATTTTATATTATAATTTTATATTATAATATATAAATATATATATATATATATACACACACACACACACACACACACAATCTAAATATCTAAAAGTCTACAAGTAAAAATTCATGCTTACTTAACTTTAAAAGTGAATGCACTCACAGGTATAAAATGGCCGTAGTAAAAAATCTCAGAGCCAAAACGCAATTCATCCACTCACACCATATTCTATACGGCACTTTCCAACATTAAACAAACCCTAATTAACAATAACTTCTCGAGCCACATTGTTGACCAGCAGATCAAACACTCCTAAGCCACTATAACTAAAAATACTAACAATAATATTACTAATATCAATTTATTTTATTGTAATCAAATGCACCTTAATTATAAAGTAGATGAAAAAATAATAACAAATATTATACATAAGTATATATCCCCTATTGACAATAATTCTAAATGCTGATTCATTATATGTTATAAAAAGTCTAAAATGACTGACTTACTAATACAAAATAATCTGGTGTCCGGTAACAATCTACTAAAAACTAGCAATGCCATAAATGTGTTTAAATGCCCAGTGAGAAAATGTGTCTCTCTAAGAATAATACACATATATTGGCAAGACTGGAACAACTATCTCTCACTGCCTTACATGCCACCTCACCTCCTTATAAAGCTACATCCACCAACATTTAACAGGACACACAATTTCCAAAACAAACTACTAATTCAAAACACTTCAATTCTTGCTGTTTTAGACTGTAGTCTTTGCCTACCCATCCTCGAAAAACTATTTATCTGGGCGCATAAACCTATTATCAACCAGGCTTGGTACAAGGGTGGAAAGGAATCTTAAAATGTTTTTAAAACGTTTTTTAATCGAATTTTCATAATATATTCACCATTTTTAATTTGTACTAATATCATCATGTGCCTAACGATGGCTCATGCTAGTCAAAAGTACTTGCACGTATGGCGAGTTCATGTACATACTGTAACATAGCATCAGATCGCTGGTCCGCCAGTGGGAAAAAAAGAAGCAGATAATGAATAGACAGAACCTTTCACTTCTATTTAATCAAACTTGCATATATAAATATACATATATATATATATATATATATAGTGAATGCTTTTATTCAAACATGTACAAGGTCTGCTACACTGGCATGTCGATGTTAGCAGACCTTGTACATGTTTAAATAAAAGCATTCACAATACAGCTCTATATTTTTTATTGAGCACTCTTTTATAAACCCGGTTTGATTCCCTTTGGATTTCTACCCTGTGGATTTTTACCATACCTGGATTACTATATATATATATATATATATATATATATATACAAATTATTTATTTAAAAACTATGTTACATATTTAAGAGACGCACCGCAGTTTCATCGAGATGGACTGACCTTTTAAAGGATAAAAAGTCAGTCCATCTCGATGAAACCGCGGTACATCTCTGAAATATGTAACATATAGTTTTTAAATAAACAATTTGTATTTTAGCTCTCATTTTTTATGATCGAGCACTTTATTGATTTCTTTTCAACATACCCTGACGTACTATATATGGATAGCTTACTGTATATGTCCACTGATTTGACATTTATAGAGTTTAAATTCTCTTCATTCCCATGTTAATTAATGGTGGCCGAGGGGTTGAATATCAGGCTGCAGAGTTCAAGGTGACTTTGCAACTGGGTTCAAATCCTTCGACCGGCAGTAATTAGCATCTCCTACACTGAAGATTGCATAAGCATGAAACACTTGTCTGTAGGTAAAAATAATAAATATTCGTATAAAAAAGTAGTATATATATATATATATTATATATATATATATCTTATGATAATAAAAAACGATGTTGTGTTCATACCTAGAAATAATATCACTGTAATGTTTTATTGAAATATAATAAAATCTTTTTTGTTCTATTCCCTTTACATCGACACACAAGTATCCTCCAAGGTGAGTTTTTGAAATAGTGAAGGTTAATTAATATTCTAATATATATATATATCTATTTTACCTGAGCAATTTTCTTCTTTTTGCTTGTTTCTTTCTTTAATTTAAACTGCGCAGTCGCCCAATCTAAGTCCCATAACCAAACATCTTCTTTATATCTGAAAGAGAAAAAAGATTTGAAAAAAAATAATCACACTATTTTCTTTTAAATATGCTTTCTTTGATGTAACTAAAGAAAGAAATGTAAATATTAACATAGCACAAATTTTCTTTCAGAGTTATTCATATTGTCAAAAGAATAAATTCAAAACAAAGTGCACTACTTTTATGCAAATCTTCATAATGTATTTTTATATTAACATTACGTTCGAATTTAAAAATGATGAATAAAATCATTTAATTGTCAGGTTTTTAAATATACATCTGTAATTCATAGAAAATGATTTTAATAAAAGTTTCCTTTCATCAATGCATGGTTGTATCAGTGTTGGATGCAGTTATGTTTGCAGTATTAAGTTAGGAGTGGTCAATATAAGCAGATAAAGTAGGTATATATATATATATATATATATATATATATATATATATATATATATATATATATATATATTATATGGTGTTGTTTTACTATACCATGGGTTTCTTCACTTTTGGCTGTTCGTCAAGTAGTCAATAATGGAATGAAATAAGATGGGCAAAGTTTGTTTTTTTAAACAACTCTAAGTTTATGTTGGTCATTGGACCATTATTGCCTGTGTATGTGTACTTGTTTACATTTGTGTGTTTATGTGTAAATATGTGTCTCAGTCGCATTTTTTATGTTTGATTAATGTCTGTATGTATGTCCGTTTGTATTGATGTTTGAATTTTTTAGTTTTTCCTATTCTCTTTTTCAGTTAGCCAGATGAAGACATAGTGGTGTGATGACATATTGTATTATTTCACATTTTTTTTTGCACAATTATATGTTTGGGCAGTGGTCGCAGATTGGGTATTGAGACTCATTGAAGTTGGCATAATTCTTTTTATTTGTTTTTATTTTAATTATTTTTACTAGCAAATATATGCTCCCACCGATCCCATATTTTTGCTAGCCTGGGAAGAGAGGGACAAACATATACTACACTGCTCCCAAAGGAGTAGGTATGCCTAGAAGGATGGATGGTCTCATGACAACAGAACAGATACAACATTATACCCCCAAAAAGGAGGAAATAATGTCTGGGAGGATAATATTATGACTACAGAACAAATACTAACCTAGTCTGAAATCATATAATAAACTAACTTGAGCATTAAAAGCTAATACAATAGTACATTAATAGAAGTAATAGTAAAGTTTTGGCTTCAGATACCAAATTTCCATTAGTAATAGACATATGCATTATTTCTGTGTCTGAATTATGTAATGAAGAATTCGAATCTCAATGAATCTATTGTCATCATTTATGCACAACTACCGGTAAAATAACACTTTGTGTTCAATTAATCGTATACAATGAATCGCTTGCAATGGGTTTTGTATACCGGCATTCAAATAACCGAAAAAGGGGCTTATATGCCATAAAATAGACAAATAAAACTGAAACATTAAATTAGTTAAAAATCACATAAGACACACAAAAACCACACATCTTATATTAGTAGAGATATAGATAGATACATATTTATATATATATATTATATACATACTTTTGTTTGTGTAGCAATTCACAAGCATCATCAGCCAGTTGCATTAAAGAAAGTTTAAGTTCCCTCTGAAGATCATTATATGTGTCATTTGCATGTTCGTGGTATCTTTCCCAATTTTGATTGACTGGAAGAAATGCTGAACCCATTTCTAGCATTCCAGACAGAGTCACAGGATGAGGAAACCTGGGGATAAAAGAAAGGAAAAAAGGATAATAAATTATTTCTTGAGGAATAAGAACATGCTAGTATGATCCTGTGAAAATTCTACAGGTGTTTTCTGCATTGAAATTAAATTTTTTGAAAGGTCCAAATATTATGAAATGACAGAATTTATATGATAATTTCATTTTATAGTAAACTAGCAGGACCCTGTCTCCCAACGTTGCCCGTGGTGAGGGCATATGAAAGAATGATCTAACTGTGAAATTAAATTAGAATAAGCACCCACTTCCCGGCCATTTAGAGGTAATATGGTTTGATGCTGGATATATGTATTTGTGTGTTAACTAAGCGTATATAATTATAGTATTTCAATTGTCTGGTAGGGGGGGGGGCTACACTAAAATGAAGTGTGGAAACATTTCTATTTTTTTGTATATTCTGTTAACCATATTACATATGAATGCCACTACCCTACCAATAACTCTAAGTCCGGGAGTGTTGCCAGTTGGACTTAGGGTTATTAGTAAGTCATTTTTTAACTGCATTTAATGACTGAAACACCAGTAGCAACTGATGGGTCGGCCATTTTGTATTTTTACTGTTTCTGAAGGAGTGGATATCTACAAAATCTTATATTGAAATTAAAAAAACTGTAAAACAGTTTCTGAAGTTTAAAACTATGCAGGTCAGTGGAACAGTAAATTATATTGCGTTTGGTAGCACTTATTTATTGTAATTTTAAAAAAGTGAAAACTAAAAAATGCTGATGACAGTTTTGTCGATGAAAATAGTTTGGAAAATAATGCTGAAATCTACTTCACTCTGAATAATTTACGTGACTGAAATAGGATTTAACAAAAGGAATTGCTAAACTAGTAGTGTCAAATTTTTATTTGGGGGTAAACTATGACGGTGTGATTTGAAAGATTTACTGTAAATTCATTCATTAAATGGTATTTCAGTCTTCCGAAATATTTTTAATCTTTACATGTAATCGCCTATATAAGCAGAATCTTTAGTTTTATGAAAATAAATCCACCGAAATCTGAAGAAATCGAAAACAGTAATATCTCCCCACCACCAACACCACCAATTAAACTGAATGTTAAAATTATTTAAATAAAGTTTTGAGTAGTAAAAGATTGATTGTTTATTTGTAAGTCTTACTCTAAGTGACACAAAGTACCCCGTTCAATGTTTTGAAAGCATTAAAAGATGAAGAAGTCATTATGTGCATGGATTGGAAAAAGAAAGAAAGTCTTCTGTTTAGTATTTTCTATAATGAAAGAAGAAAGCATTAGAATAAGTATTTGGACGAAGTAAATAATCATTAGTCTAAAGTGATCTTTTAAAAAAGTGGGGAAAAAACTTACAATGTATTTATTATTGTCGCCATTTTGTCAGAATGGATTATTCTTGTCTGTGTGTTCGTTTTTAAACTACTTCTTTGTGTTGTAATGTAGTAATGAAATGTAGTAAGAATTAAAAAATACTATTCTGTTATTCTTCAATTTACCGGTGATTTGTGAAAGTTTTGCCTATGTAAATAAATTACACAGTGTTGTGGGTTGAAGGATTAGTAGAAAAATTAGAGCGGGTAAAAGGACAAACTACCTTATTTTTGTGCGAGTAAGTTTTCCTGGATTAAATATAATAATTAGAGAATGGATTTGTAGTAACTTTATATTTTGTAGAAACACACAGAGAGAAACGGGTAGTTTGCCGAGCAGATCAGTTTAGTCTGTGATGCATGTGGTTATTTTCTTATTTTTGTCTAAGTTACAGGGGAAAAAACAGTCTACTTTATATAGAAGAAGTAGAAATATGCCGTTGACAGGTAGAGCTTTCTAACCAAAATTTATTCAATTTTTAGAACTGTGTTCTATTGCTGTTTTGACACATTTATCTTCTACAAATTTTGATTAATAATTTTATTAACTAAAACTTTTTAATTAACTTGGAAAAAATTAGTCGTCTTTTTCATGTTTACATATACAGATATATTTTTTTAAGTTTCAGTTTATGCTAAATGTTGCTTTTTGTTCTTTTTTGGGTAGGGGTATTTAATCTATTATTCGCCATCTTTCTTAATCCCAGGAAATGGACAGTGAATTTATTTTAATATACAAATTTCGGTACTTATCCAGATTAGGACCCAAGCTAAAATCGACTTGGAGTCGGTAGTTTCCGGAGGTTTACATAGACAGAAAAAGATGAATGAAAAGTCGGTTGCCTGCGTCCTAAAAATCCAAAATGACGCTGGATGTACAACTGGAAAAAATGATGTTTTTTTTACACGGAAAATTTTTTTTTGAAGAAAAATATCACTGAACAAGTGTCAAAACGGGGTTATGGTTATAAAATGTTTTTTTTTTCTGCATGAAAAAGTTTGTTTTTTCACTGAACAAGTAATCGAGATTTTCAGGCTGTCTACATAAGCATCTGGAAACTAGCGACGCCAAGTCGGTTTTAGCTTGAGTTCTAATCTGTATAAGTACCCAAATTTCTCACATTCTATTCAATGAACTTTCTTTTTTTAATTTGAAAATAGGCAAAAAACCTTAGAAACTATGAATAAGATGCAAATTTTTTTTTTTTTTTTAAATCATTTTCTTTTTCTTGACTTTTGTCTTAAATTTTTCGGATGAAATATTCTTCCTCGGAGAGACAGAAAGTGTTTCATAATAAAGGTAAAGGTATTACTTATTTTTTATATAGTTAGTAAGGTCCTTTTCTTCTTGATGTTATGCAAGTGTCTGTCTTGTTATTATTGGAACGTTTAAGAAACAGCTCATCTTATATAGAAATTATATGCACGTGGATGCTAGTAGTTATTTAACAAGCCGCGCATGCGTGGTCCCCCTCTGTATGTGACTCGATGTGGCGAGTGTGAAATGCAATGAATTTGGGCAATTTGGGGCATTTTTGACCCCCATTGTACCCCCTGGGGGCGCGAACCAGAATTTTCTGAGGTCAAGGATGCTCATTTTATATCCAGAACAATTTCCTCTACATTTTAGCCAAGTTTCAGAAAAATTGAATGGATGGATCAAACGTTATGGGAGAAAAGGGTCATTTTTTGCCATTTTGGGGGCTTTTGACCCCCCCCCCCTGGGGGCGCGAACCAGATTTTTTCCAAAGTCAGCGATACTTATTTTCTATTAGGAACAATTGCCTCCATATTTTGGCCAAGTTTCAGAGAAATTGAATGGATGGATGAAAAGTTATGGGGCAAAAAATGTCATTTTTTGCCATTTTGGGGCCTTTTGACACCCTGGGGGGCTAACCGGATTTTTTTTCAAAAATCGGAGAGTGTCACTTTCTAACCTGACAAAAGTTTCAACTTCATGCAAAATTTTAGAGAAATTCAATGGATGGTTGCGGAGAAAAATCCGGACGGACGGACGGAAATGCCTCAAAACATAGGTCTCCCGATTTTATAAATCGGGGGACCAAAAATAATTTTTAATCATAATTTTCTTGAAATTTCTTTTTTCGAATTAATTAAAAGCAACAACAATAAAATTACATTTTAATATAAATAGACTTTTTTCCCCATCATTGCAGTTTGAAAATATATATGAGCGTCCTAGAGCAGACTGATTTAGTTGGTCGGGTATTATCAATAATTATATTCACGCGCGTTTCTATCATCAACAGTAAAATATCGCTCATTAATTATCGCTTTCTTTTTATTTCTTTTCTATTAAGGGAGATAACTTACTATTTATTTAAGAGAGTTGCCTCCCTTGGAGATGAAGCCCGGCTATTCATGACTACAATTATATTTAAAACTGGATGTACCTACTCAACGTTTTTACTCTCATTTTTGTTTTTTTTATTTTTAAATCGTTATTGATTTCATAAAATGTTCTGATCTATACATGTAAATGTTGATGTTCATAATCATTGTACAAATCATTAATTCATCATTTTTTTTTTTTTTTCATTAAATAATTATTTTTTTCCAACCACAATGATGGTGAAAGTATTACCCCACACCAAAACCAGTAAGGTATGCTGCAAGAGTCACTCCATTCCACAAGGCCCATCCTTTAATCAAGACGCAATTCCACCCATTTTTTGAAGAAACGAGGGTCAACAACTCCAGAAGTCTCCACTACCACTGAAGTAATTATAAATTTGTCCACAAGAATTATTTTTTAAATCTATGTCTCAAACAAAAAACTCCAGTTCAATTATACTACATTGATAACACGTTTAAAAGCCATGTTGACTGTATTAATTATAGTATCCCATTATTATTCTATACTAATGTTTCCACTAACTACTTTAAAGCTATTAGACCTAGGAACGTGAACTTTGGTAAGAATGATCATTTATCTCTCTTATTTCTCATAAAAGGGTTCAGCATAAAAGTCACTACTGAACAAAAAATTACATCAGATTTTAATGCGATTTAAACATATTTAACTTACAATTATGGGATTCTAAAAATTCAAGCGAATGTTTATCCTTTTAATTCTTTCTAATGGAGAGCTTGGCTATGACATACGTTTCTCATATTAGTATAGATATATAAATGTATGAATTACGTTATTTTATAATTGATAATAAATCCATCAATTATACTACTTTATAAGCAATTAATAAATCTATTATATTTTATAAGTTAAGCAATTTCAATTATGAAGTTTCATAAAGAAAAATATAGTTATTGTGTGTTCTTATCAGCAAATTGTTATAAGTTACCTTCCTTGTTGGAAATTGTCTCTCTTGAACGAGACCTCATTGGAGCATTAATAACTATACATAATTATGTGTGTGTTATTCTTAGCTGAATAAGTTACATCGTTCTTGCATATTTTATTACACATATGTATTTTGATTTCGAAATAAAGTTAGCTTCGACTAATCATAGGAGGCGCGAGAGCGCTCTATCCCCTAATAGAATTCAAGAATGGCCTATGCTGGAAATCTCATTTCTTTGATCAATCATAACTAAAAAACCAATAAACGAAATTAGTTAAAACTTTGCACAAAATTTTTATTTGATAGGTTCTATAAGTGTGTAGAATTTCAGCATCATTAGTCAAGGCAACCCAGAGATCCAGAAAGTTCAATCATGAAATCATGTTATCCGTGTGTACGTACGTACGTATGTGCCACCCTGTATCTCAACTATTTCATGGATTCAGCTGATTTTTGGCAGAGGTTCTAGGGTCTAGTTGATGGCATTTTAATTTCAGTTTACCATATACCTTAGTTTTCCAGAAAATTCCAAAAAACTTTAAAAATGACCATTGTATTGAGGCATAGCCTTTACAAAAGTAGTGACATTCCATGATAAATGCCAGTATACTGAAATCATATGCCCTTAATAGGGTTAAGATGAAAATTCATATACACTAAATGTACAAAAGCAAGGAAATTCCCAAAATTTTACACTTTTATTGTCATTAAGGGTATGCGAGCACAACAGGGCTATGTATTTTACTGGTAGGAATTTTTCTTCAGCGCACCTCACACAATTCATCCACTCATGCATAGAGATTTATACTGTAGTGATGTAATCATGAAATGGTTTGGTTGATATGTAGTTATACCCTTAATTAATGACAATAAAAGTGTAAAAATTTGGGAATTTCCTTGCTTTTGTACATTTAGTGTATATGAATTTTCATCTTAACCCTATTAAGGGCATATGATTTCAGTATACTGGCATTTTTCATGGAATTTACATTAAGTTACTTCCTCATTCAGCCAAAATTGCATTATTTCTGATAAATAAGTGAAAAGCGAAAAAAAAAAGAAATATTTAATTGCAGACATACTAAATTGACTCCCTTGGCATTTTGGCTAGGAGCAAAGTGTACTATCTATAGAAATATTTATATATACTGATATTGATACTTAGGGTTCAACTGTATGACTAGTTGAGCAGCAACATAAGTAAGACCTCAAGTAATCAAAAAGCCAGTTTATAAGGAAACTGAACTGCTCCACTATGCCAAGTTGGGCAAGTCCATTATATGAATTCTGATTGGCTGCCAGTCTGAGAGTGAATAATTCTATATATAAATATTGCTTCATTAAAGCAACATTTGGATATAGGATATAGGATATTGGAGCCGGTAAGTGTTAATTTGATCCTATACTATCTGTTCTAATACTATACTTCATCTTTTCTACTCACAGTCAGTGAATGAGAAATTCCTTCAAGACTAAGGAAATTTTAATTTTTGTTTCACTCCAGAGTGCCCCTTTTTGTGGTGCTGGATTTCCCCCCACATTAAAAACCAACCTTGTGTCTAACTCTGCTCTTGTGGGGAGGCAAGAAACTAGGGACTCTAATCTCAGTCTTTGTGGATTCATTTTGATTCTATTTTCTTAAAATAGAAATATTGGCTGTTGATCTATTCAAAATATTTAAAAAATCAGAAACATTTCATTGTTTAATTTGTTTTTAAATTAATAAAAATCGATAAGTAATAGTTAAAGTTATAATATGCAAATAAAATTATATTACAATAATAAGTAATTTCATAAGTTGTCTCCCTTGTTGGAGATTATCTGCCTTGTTTTATAACCCCCCCCCCCCGCCTTTCTCTCTCCCGTTCTCTGTATTTGTTATTGCAAGTTGGCCCAGAAAACATTAAATATTCCACAAATGCGTTTTTGTCAATCATAAATTGAAGTTGTGTGAGATAGCAAAGATGTTAGAGACATCAGAAGGCAGTTTATTCATCATTTTGCATGAACATTTGTCGATGAGAAAGCTTTGTTCAAAGTGGTTGCCGCGTTCGCTCACAGTTGATCAAAAATGCATCAACAAATCAGAGCATTGTTTACAACTGTTTGAACACAACATACAAGTTACATAAGCTTCATTGTCCTTTCAATTTTTGATTATTATGCATAATGAGCAAATTTATCATAAAATAGCAGAATAAAACTGATGTAGGTTTTCTAGTTGGCATTACTGATAAACCGTGAGAGAAATACATTCTGTTATAAACAGACCTTTCAAGAAATTCTGGCCAGATATGGGTGAATACTTCATATGTAGCGGTTACATCTTGAGAACAGTAGGACATCAGATCCTGTAAGAGAAAATGAACAAAATATTTTTTAAGATTTCGGTTTTTATACACATGTGTATTTATATAAAAGGCACAAACACGCATGCAGATGTTTTTTACTTTTTCTTCCTTCAATATGGACAACTAAAAGATAGACTTGTTTTCTTTGCCTGAGGAGATCGTAGTAGTTTTAATGGCTACCGATCAAAACATTGGCATGGCTGTGTCGCTTTTGTACATGTTTGTATGAATAGAAGTATTATATATATATATATATATATATATATATATATATATATATATGAGTGTTGCAGCAAAATCCAACACTTGACAAAAAGAAAACAAAATAAGCAATAAAAACAAAAGTTTTATGTACAGAGACCCGACAGTTTATATAGCAACAGTTAGTTACATACTACATTATTTTTTTTTAATATAACCACCACTGGTGGAGACGACCATCTTAAGTCGGGCACAAAATAAGTAACATGTATTGTCTGTAGCGGCAAACATCTTTACGATGGCAGCCTTCAGAGAATCGACCGTGTTATTGTGCATGTTTGTTGATCTTGGTTTCGATCACGCCCCCCAAAAAATAATCATGGGGTTACAATCGGGTGATGAGGACGGCCACAAGTTTGGTGACCAGTGGTGAGGAACATTGTTGAGTAGCCATGCTTGGGACGACTTGGCCTTGTGTGCAGAAGCAGAGTGCTGCTAGAAAATGTAGAGTGTCTGGCGGCGATCTCATCCATCCAGGATTTCACCACGCTCCTCAGCACCTCCTCATATTTTGTTTACTTTTTATCAAGTGTCGGATTTTGCTGAAACACCCTGTATACATGTATTTGATGGTAGGCTCGAATTAAAACTATCCATGAAAATAAAGAGGCTTCAGATAAAGATGACAAAAAAACTCATGTATGCAACGGATTATTTGATTTCATAGTAACAAATTTCTGAGAAAATGGACTAAACAGAGTGGATGTCTTTTTCTTATATAGGTGTCTTCTTACACCTATATAAGAAAGAGACATCCACTCTGTTTAGTCCATTTTCCCAGTAGATTGGTACTGAATATTATTCTTTTTATGCTTTTGTTGGAACTATTTTTTTAAACTCTTCTCATTAGCTGAAAAATATACATTCTATTTTATTTTATTTGAATTCGGAGCCGATTTTGTACAAAATATGCAACCCTTCTTTTTTATATATATCTTAATGGTTGCGCGTGCGTGCACACACACACACACACACACACACACACACACACACACACACACACACACACACAGTTGTTGTTCTGATCTGTTTGTTTTAAAACTCCTCCTAAGCTTGTGAAGATAAAACTACAGAATATTTGGATAAGTATATTTCATTTTGATCAAAGATGGTAAAATCATATTGTGGACTCAGTGTTCGCTCTTGACGTGCATGAAAAGGAAATATGACATTTTACTTTATTCTAATATACTTACAACTTGAAAATTATAGAAATTAAAAAATAAGAATAAAAATGTTCAGAGTTTAGAGAAGGAATGCACAGGGATCCTCATTGATTCCTGGAAACATTGAGTGTCTCAAGTTGAATTAAGACTATAAATTTACCCAAATGTATTCCCATTAATCTTACTTACACCCCCTCCCACACAATTAACCCTAACACACAATGCTGAGTACATCATTCAGACCCACTCCAAAAGTTGAATGGTATAAAGTGTAAACCCATAGACAACACCCTGACAGGTACTACCACTCAGGGTCAGTGAGGACCTGGGAGTAATGGCAATTCCACACTCTACAAAACTCCCAAATTGTGGCCTCACCACCGAATGCACTTTAGGTCTTAGCCAGGAATTGGATGGAAGAGTCACCTTAAGGCTTATTTGTCCACTTTCCATTGCAGCCAGGTTAGATATGAAGTCAGTTTAATGAGTGGGGTTCAGCTCCTCTGGACGGTAAGGGCGTCTCGGATTAAACCAATCTGAAGGAGAATGTAATGCCTGGGAAGATAACCTCATGAGACTGAGTAGAACCATATTTCACATTTTAAACATAAACCTGAAGGACCATATTGACTAAGAATACTCATGCTAGACAACTACAATAGTGTTGTTGAAATCAAGTTGGATAGAGTTCTCTCCCTTGAACTGGCAAATAATGTTGTTTTTTTGTTTTTTTTCAAGCAGTGTTTATCTTTTCGAAATAGCAGCGTCAGGGAAACACAAACAAAACTTTGGGATTTACAATTGTATTATTAGAGTACTAAAGTTTGAGATTGTTTTTGTTAAAATGTTAAATCCTTCAATGTACATTGAATTTTAGTTAGTGTGGACTCTTGCATGACTTTGGTGAGTAACTTGTTTTTGGTATCCATGCTATAATTTTCTGTCATTGATTTTATATGGAAAGACTCATTTGAAACGCGAGTATTGTTTCCTCGTTTTTCTCTTTCTTGTTTGAAATCTACCACATAAAAACAGTAAATAACACATCATTCAATAAGTCCAGGGCCTGACATATAGATGGCGCCACTAATAAAAAAAAAAAATCATATAATTTTTATACAATCAAATGGCACATGCCAAAATTTGAGCCCAACCTGATTATTAGTCTACAAATTACAGTTATTTAAGTGAAGCTACTGTTGCACATTTTCAAAACATGGAAAAATCTGAATTTCGTGTGTTGATAAAGCATTGCTTTCTGGTAGGAAAATACTGGTACAGCAAAGCAATGGCTTAATCACCGTTATTCAGACTATGCTCCATCGGAAACAATGTTTACATGGTAATATACTGACTTTAAATATGGTCGTACAGACACAAATGATGCTGAATGCTCAGGTCGTCAAAATTCGGCAGTTGTCCCAGAAAACATTAAAAATTCCACAAATGCGTTTTTGTCAATCATAAATTGAAGTTGTGTGAGATAGCAAAGAAGTTAGAGACATCAGAAGGCAGTTTATTCATCATTTTGCATGAACATTTGTCGATGAGAAAGCTTTGTTCAAAGTGGTTGCCGCGTTCGCTCACAGTTGATCAAAAATGCATCAACAAATCAGAGCATTGTTTACAACTGTTTGAACACAACAAAAAGGAGTTTTTGCATCAATATGTGACAATGGATGAAACGTGGATCCACAACTTCACTCTGGAGTCAATTTGGCAATCAGCTGAGTGGACAGCAGCAGGTGAAAGCCATCCAAAACAATCAAGGATGCAGAGATTAGCAGACAAGGTTTTGGCCTCCATATTTATGGGTGCGCAAAGTATTTTGTTCATCGATTACCTTGAGAAAGAAAGAACCATCAATAGCAAATATGATAATCGTTACTTTTACCAACAGAAATTATTTAATGGGAATACAGTTGAGAAATTAGTCAAAGCAATTTGTTTTGCTAAAAAAAATTAAAAATATTTATTAGAAATTATAAGCCTTTAAGTTCTGAGTAAAAAAGCCATTTTTGTTTACATTACTAACTGACTAAACAAAAATATCTACTTTATGCTTATTTTGTTTTATGGCATATCAACCATCCATGGATTATTTAATGTCGAATCAAGTTGAATTTATATATCTTGAGATTTTTATATCTTTGGTTTGGTTTGGTTTGTTTTACTACATATAAACCATCCATGGGTTATTTAATGCCGAATAAAGTTGTCAAATATAATTCTATACGTAGGATAATTATTTATATTCTCAAAATACATTGCTCTTTTTGAGAATACGCACACCCAAACCAGGAAAAGACTGACAATCCTCCAAACCACAGACCAATAGCATTAGTTTGATGTGGTTTGGTTTGTTTTAAGGCATATCAACCATCCATGGGTAATTTAATGCCAAATAAAGTTGTCAAATATAATTCTATAGGTAAGATAATTATTTATATTCCTAGAATACATTGCTCTTAGATAACCAGAACACATTGCTCTTAGATAACCAGAATACATTGCTCTCAGAAGGAAATTTCATGGTGAAAGTAGGAAAATTACTCTTAGAAGTAAATTCTACTGAGGGGGGGGAGACATTACTCTCAGAAAACAACACTCCAAGAGAAACATTACTTCCAGAAAAACATTACTTCTTTGAAAGCATTACTCTTTGACATTGGTAACCTTCTTTGTTCTCAATGTGATTGATCCTTAGCCTTCTAGTATTTATTTGGGGAGAAAAATAAAGTTTTGATTTTTGAAGAACCAGATCGAATAATATGGTTGGGGATGAACTTATAGATACTAGGACATGACATGACCCGCCAATTGATCGGATCGGGCCTCTCCGACATCTTGTCTAGCCAAAGTAAGGGCTGAAGGGTCTGGAAGGATCATGCAGAAGTGCGTATAGGGAGAACATGCAGCTACCAAGGTATGAATACAATCTGTGAACTTTAATGTTTTTGTAACGATTACGGCAACTTGGTCTTCTGCGTGTATGACACAAGGTCAAAACGCCACACAATTAATAATACCATTCTTCTAGATAATTCTAATCATAATTTATTCTACCGGAATCAGATCCACCTTGACTTCAAATTATATGAAAAGGTTTAAAAAAAAAAAAATCATACACAGATATATAATCCCATTGACTCTAATAAGTGTTTAAGGCTTGTTATTTATTATGACAATTGCAAAACTGCTAAGCTTGTCATTACTGTTAACAACTATTTAAAACACTGAATTTGGTAGATTCTATAATGCTATTTGGAGGATGGGGGTAGCAGGATAGAGGACATGTGTTGCATGGAGAGAAATGATATAAGAATAATACGATGGTTGTGTAATGCGAGTCTGAAAGACAGACTTAGATCTGATGACCTCAGAGGAAGATTAAATATGGACAGTATAGGGAGATGTGTGCATAACATAAGACTTTGATGATATGGCCACGTTGAAAGAATGGATGGAAGTTCTTGGGTTAGTAGATGTAGAACAGTTATGGTAGCAGGTCCAGTTCACAGAGGAAGGGTGAGGAAAACATTGAAGAAAGTGATAAGGATGGACTTAAGAGAAAGAGGGATAAATAAATACCTGGCCAGAGATAGGGTAGTTTGAAAGTCAATTTCTTAAAGACATCCAACACATGCCAGTATGTAAAACAGACGTTAAACCGATGATGATGAGGAGGATGATGATGATGATTATAAAAAAAAGCAAGAATAAATTCATTCTTAAGATGTGTCCATTCAATTTGTGCACTTAATGATAAAAATTCTATTTCAGACCTAAGCGTGACACACCAATGAAAATGCTGTTTCAACTTTAAGTGTGGCAGATCGGCAGACTAACTAACTGATAGGCAGAGCCTTTTACAGAGATGCATGAATGCAACTAAAATGGTATTTTAAACTTAAGAATTATAAAGCAAAGAAACTGCTGTGTCTAACATTAACTGAAGAAATGGACAGACGGACAGAGACTCTTATAGAGATGTTTGGATGCATCTAAAAAAAAAAAATACAAACCTGAAATTTTTCACGGACATCTTTCATGGTTCCACTTATAAAAATATCCCTCGTGCTTTTATCTAAGGGAGGAGCATCACAATGAAACTGGTAGACGTCGTTTAAATTATTCATACTCCCCGTCTCCATCCATTCGATATTCTGATAAAGAAAAAGTAAAAACTGCAGATAAAATATTATACACATTGAAACCCAACTAATAACTTAATCTGGGTAATTGTTCAACTTCTTTGCATATTCGTACATAAAACAGATAAATATATACATACACATACATGCAGGCATCCATATATATATATATATATATATATATATATATACATATATTAAATAACTACTATATAATGAGTCAAACAAGCATAGATACCAGTGGTTTCACAGTGCTATGTAAAATTTGCCCGTTAGGCTGAAAGTAGAGGTGTGATGTAATGGGTGAAAATTTCAGATTCGTGCGAGTAGTATTTTTTTGTGTTCATTTATACATAAATAACACTAAACAATCAAACATTTTGAAAATTTTGCAAAATTCAGAAGATGCAGGCCAAAAATAGCCGTTGATATATCCAAAGTCTTTCACAAGGTTTGGCATAAAGGTCTTCCCATGAAAATTAATTCGTACGGTATTACTGGACAAATATTTAATATAATCAGATCCTTCTTAGCCAAAAGAAAGGTCCAGGTTGTCCTCGATGGCCGTACATCTGAACAACATGACATTAATGTGCGTGTTCCCCAGAGGTCGATTGTTGGACTTTTATTATTCCTGATTTTCATAAATTACCTCCCTGGTGCAATTATGTCCGAGATGGGTATATTTGCTGATGACAGCATGCTCTATTCTCAACATGTGGGAAAAATGAACACATACAGATCCAAGGCAATGGCTGAATCCTTAGAAAATGATCTCCAGTCTGTAATG
Source organism: Sepiola atlantica (assembly GCA_963556195.1). NCBI lineage: Eukaryota > Metazoa > Mollusca > Cephalopoda > Sepiida > Sepiolidae > Sepiola > Sepiola atlantica. Next base: position 52,833,619 of record OY744519.1, read on the forward strand.
GAATGGAGACATAAATGTATGGTAACATCTAATGCTACTAAGACAAAGCTCCTTCCTTTTAACAATTATAAGAAACTTTTTCAACCACCATGCCATGACTAATAGCACCCTACCTGAGAGTCCATCATTCAAACTACTAGTGCTAAAATTCACAAATAACATATATTGGAACAAATACATAGAAGACATTGCCAAGGCTGCTGCAAGGAAAGTTGGTTCCCTCTACCGAGCTAGAAAACTTCTCACACCAGCCAGTATTCTATGTCACTACAAAGCCACTATTCACCCATGCATGGAGTATTGTTAGCACATCTGGACTGGTGCACCAACCACTAGTATCTCCCTCTTTGACAAAGTCCAAAAAAGAGCCTCTAATCTAATAGGCCCAACACTATCTACCAAGCTTCAGACCCTGTCCCATCACCACAATGTTGCATACCTGTGCTTGTTTTACAAGTACTTTAATGAAATGTGCTCTGACAAACTTACTGCACTGGTGCCCCCCTCGATGTAAATACCCCGACCGACCCAACATTCATCAAATTCCTACCCTGAAAGGCTTTTTACTCTAATAGATTCCTTCCTCGAACTGCTAGCCTTTGGAATTCCCTCCCAGCTCCCTGTTTCCCTGATTGTGTACTAACATGCAGAAATTTAAATGTAATGTGAACAAATATCTCGCTGCACAACTCCCAACTTAGGATTCATTTGTAAGTATGGCCCCTAATTCACAGTAGCCCCCTACGTCTCAGTGGCAATGTGCTCCGGGTGAATTAAAGTAAAAAAAAAGTTTTTAAAAAGTCTATTGTTCAAATGGAGGTTTCTGGATGGAATAGGAACTCTTTGGTTCCCAGGAAAGAACCCCCCCCCCCCAAAAAAAAGTATCGGATGTGATATGTTTATGTTTTTAGCATATACGAACCAAAAGAAGAGCTTTGGTCTAACACCCGCAGAAGATTGTTGGGATTTTATGTTTGCATCACAATTATTATTCTTTATGTTATCACAGAATGCCAACTTTGGTACAATCCTATGCAAAACGATATTGTAAACATGACTTATATTTTGAATTATTTTTTCTAAGCCTTCAACCCGACAATATGTCTTGACTCTGATAACGCTGAGTAAATACAGCGAGTATTTTTTTTAATAGAAATAGCGCTCCAAACAGGGCATGTAGCCACTTGATGTAAGAAGCTAAAAAGAAGAAAAAAAATACTACTTCAAGGTCAAAAACTAGCCAACGATAAGTGTTAGATGGATAGATTCCGACCCAGAAAACAGCAATTCTTCCTCCTTTGTAAGAAACATCGCTCATAGAATGCGAGGACTAAAGGACTAAATAAGGGAAGGGAGAGTTACGAGGCTGCCGAAAGTAAACACAAGGTCCACTTTCTACTCTCCTGTCAATTAAATCAAATATTAAAATACTTGCATAGTAAATAAATAAAAATCAAATGAAAAATGTTTGCATTACGTACCGGCTTGCCTATTCTATACTTGTTTTTTTCAAGGTGTTCCCGCACTTCACTTCGGGATGTATGGTTTCGGTTGGCCTGGAATAACATTCGCTGGAACGTCGTAAAGCCGACCGTGGCAATATGCAACGACATTGTGTCAAGAAAACGCAGCTTGGTGCCCTTTAAAATAAAGTTTTAAGAATATTTGAAAATATATTTTATTGATTTTGTAAAGAAATGTGACCTGCTGGGTCACTCATTGAGCTTGTTTGAAAAGCCAGTTAAATATTTTTTATATATAAAAAGTAAAAGGACAGAATCTAAAATTAGTCTCTTTCTGCTCACTATATATCTCTTTCTCTCTTCCTTTCTAACTACGGGTTAAATGTGGTGATATTGCCTTTTGTTTATAGTGTATTATTCCTATCTATTTATTCTGTCCTTTCTTTATTACCTTCGACTATTAATAAACAGAGAGAGAGAGGGGGGGGGGTAAAGCATGAGTGACAGATACGGTATAAAAAAAATAGAATGAGAAAAGAAAATGACAGACAGACAGTTTGTAAGGGTGAGATAATTGCAATTTACAGCTTATTAGAACAATTAAATTAATTTTTTTTTCAAACATAACTCAATTCCAAAACTAAGGAATACTTTAGCATGTATTTTGTGTGATTAAAATATATGGAAAAAAACCTATGGGAAACAAATGTATAATAGATAGTAACAAAGTAACATTATTCAAAAATAAGAAGAGATTAACGTTGTTTGGACATGTTTCCCGGATACCAGACTCCAGCTATGTAAAGAAATCATATCAAGAAGATTTCATTCACTGCCGAAAGTAAGAGCTGAGTCAGAAGGAGAACCCACTGCAATATGGCAGCGTTTATCGATATTGAGGTATAAGTCCCATTCTATGGACCATTTCCAGGCCCATTGACTTGAGATTGTCAATTTCACTTCTACGAGCTACTAATTTGATATCATCTGTAAATAGAAGCACGTTTCCACCAATCACTCGTTGATATAAAGTAGAAAAAGAATAAGACCTAGCATGGAGCCTTGAGGAACACCACTGCAAGCATCCATCTCAGATGACAGACTGCCATTTATCTGAACCTTGTGTGTACGATCAACAAGAAAGGATCTTGTTCACTTTATAACCGATTCATGAAGACAATAGGTGTTGAGTTTATATAAAAGTAAGCGTTGATGGAGTCAAAGGCCTTGGCAAAGTCTAAAAAGACAATGTCAGCAATATCTCCATCGTCTGTTATACTTATAACCTATTCTTCTATCACAAGCAAATTTGTGAGACATGAATGTTTCGGAATGAAACCATGTTGAGATGGAGAGATAGTAGCAGTAGATGTAAGATGAGCCATGATTGCTCGCTTGAATAGAACTTCCATGGATTTTGAGACGGTAGAGGTGAGGTTCACGTGTCTGTAATTCATTGGGTCTTCTTTGTCATCTTTTTTTAAAGATAGTGCATATCATGGCCACCCGCCAATCAGCAGGAACAACGGTAGTCAGTGAAAGGTTGAAAAGGGCTGCTAAAGGTTCAGATAGTTCAGGTGCAACAGCCCATAAAATTACTGGATGTAGTCCATCTGGACCTGGTTCCTTATTCAAATCTAAGGACAAAAGCTGCTTCTTGACCTAATCCTGAATGATAGTGATCGGCCGCATTGGTGGTGCTATCATATGTAGTGTTGCAGGTTCTCTGCCATCGTCATCCTTGAAAATATTTGTGAAAAAATCGGCAAAGAGAAATGCTTGTTGGTTTGAGTGCTCAAATTTTTCTCCTTTAGAATTACATAGAGTTACAATTTGATGGTTCAATTTTTCATTTCTTTGCACGTAAGCGTAAAAACACTTCAGGTTACGACCAGCATCAAAAGCAAGCTGCCTCTCAAAATTTTGTCTACTTATGCTGGAGATGTACTCAACATTGTTTCTTGGTAATTCCTCCATGCAGCGTTTCTTAGTTTTCGTTCACGATGAATCTTCCTAGTAATCCATGGTTGGTGTTTCTTGTATTTTGGCGCTTTCAGGGGTATGGACATATTCATAAGGTGCAACAGAAATATCTTTATTTTTATTCACATTGTTTAAACAGCCTGATACTCAGTGAGGCTATGTGAATCTAACTCATTGGAGGCTGCGTTAATTAGATCATGATTCATAGCGGCAAATTTTCTTCTCGACTTATCTGAGACAGGGGACGGTGCAAACGAGGTGTGCATAAAAAGCTCAGAACTGCATGATCAATCTTGCCAAGTGGAGGCAAAATTTGCAGAGAAGAAATGAAACTTGGATAACAGGTGAAGACAAGGTCAAGCACAGACGATCTCTGGCCAATTCTGGTTCTTGTAGATTTTATAACATGCTGGCATAGAAAACATTCCTCCATTGTGTCCAAAAGCGAGTTATCAAATGCGTCATTGGAAGTGCACAGGTTTGACTACCAATCAATAGTCGGGGCATTAACATCTCCCAGTATGAGACAGTCACTCTGGCATTTGGAGACAGTTTTCATAGCATTAGTGAGACTTTGGTCATCAGCATCTGTAGAACCTTGAACTGCAATATACAGAAAGTACAGAAATATTTTCTCTGACCATGTTTATATTGCATAGAACAGCATAAAATTTATCAGACAGGTGAACATTTGGAGGAAGTTAGAGTTGGGATAGCTTGAGTGAGAATATTGCATACACCATAACTTCACCATCTTTTCTTTGGGATCTTTCACAGTGAAAAGAAGTGAAACCTTGCAGGTGAATCTCTGCTTCTTTGACTTCTGAGGATAACCAAGTTCCAGTTATTATTACCAGGTCTGCTTTCACATCTACGATAATGGATTGAAGTTCATCCAATTTGGAGCAGATATAGCAAGTGTTTGTTAAAATAATTTTATATATATATATCGGATATTGAAATCACGCTCTCTAATAGTTTCACCGTAGCTCAAACACAAGACGATAGACTTAAGGATGTAATAAAAAGATATCAGTTTATTTTTATAATACCGATTTTGAATGATACTTTCACCCTACAGAGAACGGGTATTTAACATATGGGGAAATTATCAGAATAAATAAATGTGTGGCAATGTGTGAGGTTTAGTCGGTGAAAGTAACGAAAGACTTAGAATAAAAGAAGTTGTCCCTATTTTATGGCTATATACAAATAATAATATAGAATGGCACTTCGTAGAGTGCATACATCCACCATGATGCCACTTTAATTGATAAATTAATTAAAATATCAGAAGAAAAACCTAAAATTAGTTTTAAACTGTTATGGATTTATTAAAATCCATTTAATACATTGAAAGAACTGATTAAAATTTAAATAGTGAACAACACTAATGTAAGGGGCACATAGTATTTTTCTTTTTCTGAAGGGATTGTCTCCATGATGCTTCATGTTCTCCCCACTTCCCATAAAAGTTTACTTTTATTATCAAATACAAAGACATTTTAGGCTATTTGCAGTAGATGTGAAGACATTACATTCTAAGCTGAAAGAATATAATAATATCAACCCCAAATCCATCTATATTATTAGCAGTAGTAATAATATAAGGTGAGCCCCCCCCTCCCCTCCAAAAAAGAAATGCTACCCATGAAACCGCAAATAAAATTCACAATCCTTTCTGCAATCCAACCATATTTGGTACAAATAAACTTCAGTCTATATCTGGCTTGTCCACCAAGTTTCAGCAATGGATGTCAAATGTAGCCCACATTAACAAACTAATTTTAGGTGTTTGCCTGGTTTACTTTGGCTCCCAATCAGCCGCTGGGTGTTAAGGGCCTTTTTGAGAATCTCTAGACAAAATGAATTGCCCAAAGTCTGCAATTCAAGAATGATTTATTACCTTTAGATAATATTGTTCTTTAACAAAAGAACGGTCAAATCCAACATTGTGCCCAATTATAATGCGTTCTTTTTGACTCTTTGCACTGACACTGTTTTGCGTTTGCTTTGATTCAAGTGGAATCAAGTCTTCTATTTGTGGCTTTGGGCTCCATTGGAATTTCTCTTCTATTAAATAATCACTACACCACGAATACCTACAAAAAGGAAAGACAAAATAAGCAGATGAATAAAGAAATGAAACAAAAGACAGACACATTTTAATTATTATTTATTAAATGCTATTTTTTCAAAAGTCAGGAAATATTGTTATATACTCATTTTTTTTTATAGAAATCGCTCCGGACAAGACATGAAACCACTTGATATAAAAAGCTAAAAAGATCGAAAGATGATTAACACAAAGACAGAAGATGCCTATTGACTTTAGTCTTGAAAAAACTAACGCTATAAGTAGGAGGAAAACAGTCAGCAGGAAGAGAGTTCCACAAGCCTACAGTTCTTGGAAAGAAACTACTGGAATAGGAAGATGTAATACAATGAGGAACATGAACAGTGAGTTGATGAAGACCACTAGACCAACGAGTCAAACGAGCTTGAACAAAGGAAGCATGAAATAAATCAGACAATTCTGAAAAACATGCCCTAATAGTACTTATAGAAGAGACCAAGATATCACGTCTGTGAGAGAGAGGGTGCAGAGAAGAAGAAAGAGTAGAGCCAATCAAATTACAGATACACTTCTGAAACTTATCAAGAACCCTCAAACTGGACAGAGATTCATCAGCCCAAATATGACAACAGTACTCCATACAAGGTCTGATAGTTAATTTATAGAGATAGAGAATATTCTCAGGTGTGAGAAAATGTTTGTAGCGATAGAGAGAACCGACTTTATGAGAAGCAGAAAGAGCAATGGATCTAATGTATGAACTTCAAGAAAGATTTGATGAGAAAGATTGGTAAGATAGAACACATTAAAAATAATGGTTTTGTCATTAGCTGTGAGACAATCCCATAAATAAAGTCCTTTTACAAGTCTGTTGTCGTTCTCATTATTTAGAGACTGCTGTTGAAAGCCTGCCATATGAAGTGTCAAAAAGGCTAGTGATAATTTTGTTGACAAGCAGTTGGTTGGCTATATACATATTTATATATCACTCTTATTAGGATATAGTGAAATTCCAAGGAAAATGCTCTATTCATATTGACCTCAAAGTACACCCTTTTAGCTCTACTCAGAGACTTTTAGAAGAACTAGCATGAATAGTGGCAGAAGGCATAAAGAAAAAGGTCACATGACCCACCCAGTGGGTGAACTCCCTGGTACTCTTGGAACAGGATAATATGAAATTCAGAATTAGTCTAAATCTACAGGACTCGAACAGAGCCATCTAAAAACCACACTATCCTATGAGAAGACACTCTCCCCAAACTGGAGCAATGGTCTTCACAAAACTAGACATGGTGTGAGTACTAAGCCATACCACTAACTAGTGAGTTCTTGCCCTTGAGAGCATTTAACGCTTCATTTGGGAGGTACGGGAACCTCTGCTTACCATTTGGACTGAAATCAATCGAGGATGAATTCTAGAAGAAAACTAGATGAATACTTTGAAAACATTCCAGGCATTATCACTCTCGTTAGTACATGGAAACCCCTACATGGCACATGACCAGTCCCTCACCAAGGTCCTAAACGAGCAAGACAAGCTGGGATTAAATTGGATAAGGAGAAGTTACAGGTTGGAGTATTCAAAGTTAAATATTTTGGGTCACATAACAATCAGTGATGGGATTGAACCTGACTGGAAAAAATCTCAGCAATATGATATCCTACCAAAGTAGATCTAGAAACCTTTCATATTAGTATTAATGCAGAAATATGCATAAGTATTTGGATTTATTCCGATAGGTGGCAAGTAATACAAACAGTGTTATATTATTGCTCATCCACTTGTTGCTGTCCACCACCTTTGTGCAGCTGTAAAGAACACCTAACAGTTTAATGGTTCAAATCTTTCATTATTTTTCTGACCATTGTTTTTATGGTCATTTAGATGACCCCCCAAACTTTTACCTTTTTAGATATTGGTCAGTACGTTTGCTAATAGATTGTAAAACAGACAAAGATCACAAAGGCATCACGGAGTTGATTCTTCCTGGAAATAAGCTGGGTTTCCTGAGAAAGAAAGTTCAGAATAATTGGTCAAATGTGACATCAGACATATGACAATGGAAGGTGCCATTTCTCTAGCCAGTTTGAAGAAAGAAACTGAATAAACAAGACATATTTGAAAATGGTCAATTAACGCAATAAGTAAGCCACGTGCTTAAAAAGTAATTGAAGCCTCTCTCTCTTTTTGTCTATCTTCTCCCCCCACCTCTTTTTGACCTTGCAGCTTACTGGACGACCATGGTAAATAAATCATTCATCTTCTAAGATCCTGTTGTTGTTGAATTAATTAACTGAATAATTTAGGAAGTATGTCAAATGGTTTTTATTACAGCTACCAAATTGACCAATCAGTCTCCTGTGCCTCATGTGCTTAAATCTGTGATAAATTAAGAAGTTGTCAATTACCTCAGCAAAAACAGCCTACTCAGTGACAAGTAATATGGGTTCCATCCTGCAAGATCAACAGCTGATGTGCTGACTGTAATATCACACAGGATCAGTGAATCTATTGACTGGGGTTTCATTTCTAAAGCAATAGCTCTTGACATATCAAAGGCTTTCGATAGGGTTTGACATAAATGTCTACTTCACAAGCTTTCTAGCTACGGAATATCTGGAGGAAATGTCCTCTCAACCATCAAATCCTTTCTCTCTGATAAGTTTATAAAAGTAGTCATTGATGGGTAGAGGTCTGAAGCACATAGTATCAATGCTGTTGTGCCTCAAGGATTCATTCTGGGTCCAACCCTCTTCCTGATATTCATCAATGATCTCACAAATCACATTCTAATATCATTTGTCGACATTTATGCAGATAGCACAACCATCTATGGCAACACTTCGAAGAGGATTAATTATCAAGAGTTTTCTGATTCTCTTTTCCAATGTGGAATGGGGAAAAAGGTGGCTGGTTACTTTTAATACGTCTAAAACCAAACTTCTCTTCTTTCACCACCAACGCTCAGATTCTCACTTTGCCCAAATTGAAATGAATGGCTCTCTACTTCAATAAGCTTCTGGGACTGACCTTCACTCCAGACTTAAAATGGAAGAAATCCCTTGCTAAGGTCACTGGAAAAATGGTTGGATCATTCTCACTCCAAAAAGTATCCCACTCCTGACGCAATCCTCTACCTATATAAGAGTCAAATACGTCCTAAGATGGAGTACTGTTGCTACATCTGGTGAGATGCCACTCAGAGCACCCTCTCCTGCCTTGACAGAGTACAAAACCGACTTCAAAATCTATTGCTCGATATCCTCTTCTCTTCCCTACAGCCTCTTTCTCACAGAAGAGACGTTACTAATCTTCCTGTACTCTATCATTATTTTCATGGTAGATGCTCGACTGACCTTCAATCTATGATTCCCCCTTGTAAAACATTCACAACAAAAAATAGTCTAACTACAACCACTATCAATAATTTCCTATTCTCCCTATGTGTACATAAAACTAAACAAAACTTCCATGAGCAAAGTTTCTTTCCTATAACTGCGCATCTATGGCTGCTTCCCGGCCGACTAGAACATTGCCATTTTCAAGTACAATGTAAACAAATTCTTGTTGAGCAGTCCTCTTAAATAATTAATTTCTGACCAGTTACAACCATCGTTACTAATCCTCTTGATGTTTCACCGTCCACCTGACAAACTCAATAACCCTTATCCCTGAGTGGCCTTTGGGCCTTGATAAGCGGTGACTCGTTAGTAAAAACAAAAATTGTCATCAATCAGCAGGATCGCTATAACACACAGAGGCATGGTAACATCCCAGAAAACAAGGTATGCTTTTGAGTTAATTGAGGTATTAATTGTTAAATGACTTTTGGGAGTAAATAACTTCATGGGAGTCAACTTAGTGATAACATCCGGGCTATGCAGCACCGTTCCCCCAGGCCGTATGGAGGGGGGGGGGGTCTTACGAACTCCCCAAGATGTCTACCCTGTCTGAAGTCTCACCAGGGAAAGAGGGTGTGAGAGCTCCTCACTTTTCGCCTATGACATCACAGCCAAACAAGACCCACCCCCTGTCTCCTTAATATACAACAAAAAAAAATTAAATAGTTAAAATCCTTATTTTTAGGTTAATCCAATTTTGTTGAAAAATGCTAATTAAAATAGGCTGAACTAAAAGTAAAATTTAACTTACCAAAATTGATTGGATACAGCCGTGGCAAGAGTCGGATAATTACCTTCCATCATAAGGCATTCAATATCAAAGACTAAAGCTTGATCCTCAGGATACGGCACACTCGTCGCGATGCCGTTTGAATCATATCTTGTCCATCCTTTCGTAAAGCTCCACTCTTTTGGTTTGGGAGGTAAAGAAGGTAGTGAGTGCAAGTTGTTTAGTAAATTAAGATAACCAGCGATTTGCCTCTGAGCAATCTTACGGAAGTGATCATCAATATTTTCACCAATCAACTTCGGAAGTTCAAGGCTCACTTCGGGTAGAATCGTGGGTGAGCTAGAAAGGAGTTTATGGTTTGTTAGATGCTCCACAGCAAGTTCGACTTTATCGTTCGGACATGAATGCGTCTGGGAGAAAATCAGATCGTGCAGCTTTTCAGAGATCATCTGAATTTGAAGAAGATTCGTCCGAGATTCATTGGTCAGTTTAATTCCAGACTTGTGGTACATCCTCTTCAGAGAGAATCGTGCACCTTGGGAAAAGAAAAAGCTGGCCTTTGCCCTTCTCGTTCCAAATGAAAGCATTTTGGAACTTCTTATGTCGTTAATCGGGCAAAAATTAGAATCTGAAATCAAATAAAAGTATTATTAAAATATTCTGTTCAAAGACAAATACAGCAAACCTATATACCTACAACATATATGTGTTGAAAATCGATGGCATAACTCCAGGATTATGTTCTATATAGTGTATAAGTCTAAAAAACGTTTGGTTTATTGAGTTATAGTTTATTGAAACAAATACTGATCAACATTATAATAAATATCTAACATATACAATGAGTGTGATAGTGCACTATTATTTCTACATATGGGATAGATAAACACTATCCCTGTGACAGGATCACAGGTGAAATAAACCTGGGCCTGGTGTTGCCATATAAACCAACAAAATCATAAAAAAATGACACCAAGGGGCTACTTTGATAGTTAACATTGTGAATCTGGTCGACATTCTGTGAATGTTGGCCCTTCGTATTTCAGGTAACAATAGAACAGACCAAATATTGGTAAATAAATATGATCAGCACCAACCAAAGACCATGCAGAGGAAGAAAGAAATGGACCACAAAAGAAATTAGACTAGTAATGGAGTGCTATTACAAAAGCGATCCCCACACAAACAGGCCCCTTTACACATATAGAACATAATCCCAAAGTAATGTCATCGATTTTCAAAACACTCGGTATATAACCCGCTGAAATATATATCCAAAAACGAATCCATAATAATGAGAAACACTTGAAACCTTTAATAAGTGCAAAAAAGCAGACCCCAAATAGTTCAAAGCAATCAAACACATTTTGATATTGTAAAAAGTGAGTGAAAATAGAGATTACAAATCTGAAGTTAAGGACTTAGTTCATTTTGTAAAGTAAAGCATCTATTGGATGACGGGGGGGGGGGGGGGGGGGTATAGATGAATGATTGAAATTTGCTCAAATCTTTAGAATCAATAACATTTATGGTTGAAATCATAGATAAACAAAAATTCAGTGGGGATTCACCTCCTCTGAAAGACCCCTTTAAAATGTGCAAGAGGTCAAGAGGGAGGCTAGTGGTTGGTGCACCAGCCCAGATCTGGCAAAAATACCCCATGCATGAACAAATAGTGGTTTTATCGAAATATAGGATACTGACAGGTGTGAGAAGTTTTCTTAGCCGGATAGAGAGACTACCTTCTTTACAGCAGACTTGGCAGCAGCATCTGTGTACTTATTCCACTTCATGAATGTCAGGCTGAGGAGTTTAAATGTTAGACTCTCTAAAATGGTGCTATCAGCAATGAAAATCGATAGTTTCAAAGGTTTCTTATAGTTGTTAAAGGAAAGGAGCTTTATCTTGGTAACATTAAATGTGACCAACTATTTTTGGCCCCATTCTACTACAAACTGAAGGTCATTTTTCAAGGATTCAGTCATTGCTTTGCATGTGTGGCCATTTTATTTGCCCTCTTGCCAGGAATAGAGCACAGTGTCATCAGCAAATAGACCCATCTCCGATGCAATTTCATCGAAAAGGTCGTTTATGAAGATCATGAATGATATAGGTCAAAGTTTCGACCCTTGGGGCATACCCGCATTGATGTGTGGTTTAGATGTACGGCCATCTAGAAAATCCTGGATATTCCTTTTAGCTAAGAAAAACCTGATTATATTAAATATTCTCTCAATAATACCATATGAGTCAATTCTCCTGAGAAGACCTTCATGCCAAACCTTGTCAAAGGCCTTGAAGATATCTAGCGCTACGACCCTAGCTTTACATAACTTATCCAATGTGCAGATGACCGTTAGGATATCTGTAGTAGAATAGAATTGCTTAAACTGTTGGTCAGAGAGAAATTTAGCATTTTCAAAGTAGTGAACTATTGCTTGATTGATTAATGATTCAAAGATTTGAGCAAAGATCAAGAGGAGGCTAATGGGTGATAATTATTTCTTTTATCAGAGTTCTTGAAAACTAGAACCACAGAGGCAATTTTTCAGCTATCAGGGAAGTAAGATTCTGCAAGGCATGTTTTATAGAGTTTGAAGAAGATAGGGACTAGCTCAGTGGAGCATTTCTTTATTAATATAGCAGGGATAAGATCTGGTCCTCATGCTTTGGAGATGTCAAGTTTTTTATGATAGCTAGGACATAGGAAGCGGTGATGATCAGATCATCTAGTGCGGTTTCCATCAGTAGTGGAAAATTAGGGAACGAGTGGTTTACGAAGTCCAAGCTGGAGTTTAGGACAAACTACTGGGCAAGCAATTCAGCCTTGTCCGTTGCTGTAGAAACAACTACAGAGCGTTTGGATAGTGAGGGGGGGAGGGGGGACTGTTGATTGCCCATTGTTCACCACACTATTATAGATTTTCCAGAAATCGCGAGTTCCTAACTTCTGTGACCTAGTCATCTAAGTATACCTACTCTTAGCCTTATAGTCTTTCATGCTACAAATGTTCGCCAATTGAAAATGGAAAGGCACCAGGTCTTAACAGACTGCCTCCAGAGTTTTGGAGCTATCCGAGGTGAAAAAAACTGCTATCATTCTGTAATCAGATTTTCCAGGGAATCGCCCAAAGGAATGGGGTGTATCCGGATTAACACCGATACTGATAAAAAGGTGATCTTACAAACACTGATAATTACCAAGGAATTTCTATTTCCCAAGTAGCAGCCAAGATTTAATAAACAGGATTTGTCCAGTCAACAATAGAGTTTTGTGATCAAACACGTCTCATATTTTCACTCTCCGTCATATTGTCAAAGAACTGAAGAATCATAAGATGGAGGCTGTCATATAATTCATCGATTTCCGCAAGGCTTTCGACTCCATCAATCGTGATAGAATTATAGAAATATTGGTGGCTTATGGAATTCCTCTTGGTGTTGTGAATGCAATGCATGTGATGTACAAGGACACTTCTGCTGTAGTTATCACACTCAAAGAAGAGACAGATGCATTCAAGATAGACACTGGTACTCTTTAAGGAGATCCTCTTGCACCATTTATGATTTCTATGGTTCAATCTTTTTATTATTATTTTTCTTAAATCAGAAAACATTGCACATGGATCGTGGTATTAATTGTCCATGGTTTTTATGTGCCAAAATGAGTTAAGTGGGGAGGAGGGGGGGCAACGGTGACTTGCCAGCAGCTAATTAGATTAGCACATGATCAGATGGAAATCTCAGCCAGAAAAGAGATGAGAGCTTGTCTCACTTCTTGTGTGTGACATTACAATCACATAAGATCCTTCTTGCACACCTACCACTCCTCAACAGCTAAAATGTAAAAATGACTACCAAAACAAAGAAAACAATTATTGCAATTTATATCACATTCATTCAGTCAGCCTAGATAAACTCAAACGTGTGTTGCTCCAGCCCCCTTTTCCAGTTTTCCCACCTTGGTTGATATTGGTCTAACTGCATTGTGACAAGCCCTCAGACGGCAGTCCATGGGCAAAAGCCATTCCTTCCATCACGAAAAGAGCCATAACTGCAAAAGCACGTATGCACAAAGCTTCCTTCTTTTCTGTACATTTACCAATTTCTGTTGTATATAATTTTTCATGACTTACCCAATTAAAATTGTTAAAATATGCACACTTTTGTTTTCCCTTCTCTCCAAAAGCTGCCACTCCAATTCAAATTTAAGTGCTTATCTTGAGGAGTATTCCTACATTCTCACGTATGACAACTGAACTTTCTTTAAGGGATAAAATTTTCCCCATCGCCTGAAATATGTAAATAATGTAATGTAAGAAAACGGCTTTAAAAAAAGTTTATTTCCACAAAAAATATGTATAATGAAACCTCATTTTGAGAAAATATGTCAAAAACTGACCTTTTTGGGTTTATGTCAATAGAACTTGAGAATTCTGATAGCTTCATCTTTGGAGGTTAATTTTCATCCTGATTAACCTGTAAAAAAAGGTAAATTTAAAATGACAGGAAAAACAGGGTCTTTCTTTTTCTGCGTTTAACTTACAGCTAAATTAAAAAATGATATGGTCGGAAAGAAAGGTAGACATTTTTTTCAATCTCAACGCAACTGTTACCATAAACTGGTGGTAGTTATCTCGTGACGTAGTGAAGTAGTGACAAAACAAATTGTGCGCTTGGTGTGCCATGTTCAAGTTTTGTTGCATTACCTTCGTTAATATATTTAGGAAAAGGAATCCATCCTGTACCATCGTGGTGCCCCATCTTCTTTTGGGGCACCACATATGAAAGTCTGTAACGTCCTTCTAATGGTTTTGTGTGACGTTACCTCTTACCATTACATGGAGAGGATTTCCTTGTAACACGTCAAGACACCACATTACATAAAACTGAAAATTAGCACTTACTGTCGTAACAATTCAATTCAATTAATTTGGCAAAAAATGAAACAAACATGTTTCAGTTGCCATGTAAAGAAAGGGTGGTAGAAATTTACACAGACGAGGATGCAGTATCCCAGCAACTATCCAAATCCATCTTGAATTGATGCGTTGTTGACGCATTTATTACCTCTCTTGGGGAAACTATTCCAGGCATCCTGATTGAGAAGGCAGCCTCCTCCGGTTCAATCGAAATCGGCTGTGAAATAGTTTCTTGTGGTGTCCGCGTAGACATCTTTCTGGTGCAGGAGTGAATAATAGGTCTCGAGGTATATCGTAATGAAGATTGAGGAGATTGTAGGCCAAAATGAGATCACCGCATAATCGTCGGCGCTCAAGGGAGAAAAGGTTATGTTTCTTGAGTCGGCTTTCATAGGGCAGATCCCATAGACCTTGCCCCATTCGAGTAGCCAGTCTTTGAACTCTTTCCAGATGTTGAATATCACGTATTAGATATGGAGCAGAGACCTGGACACCATACTCTAACAGTTATCTGATGAGAGACACATAAAGTGGTAGAAATATTTCAGGAGTGAGTTTGCAGAAAGAACATCGAATGAGAAATAGAGTGCCCCTTGCTTTGTTTGCAGTTGTTTTTGTTATGAAAGTGGGTTATACAAATATAGGTTAGATATTGGAATGCAGATCTCGGTTGCATTTGGAATTCAAGGCTGAGTTTGTTTTGACAGTCTGTGACAGTTTTGATTGTCTCATTATTTTGGGCCACATTTTTCTCCGGTGGGTTAGAATAAAATGAGGACTTGAATGAAAAGGATGTTACATTACTTACTTTTATTGATTCTCTCACACTCATTTCTGAAAAACCACTGAAGAAGCAAAAAAACAAGACCAGACGTGGTATCAACGTTTTTCTGATCCGTTTACCGTATTTATCAAAATCTGTTTTAAGTTTCGTTTTTAATCAACAAAACCCAATGTTTATTTTACAAATTTGTGCCTACTTTCTGATGCCAAAAACGATTCTTTTACTTTTTTTTTTTGTATTTGTTTAAACCTTAATTTTCCATTACTGGTACTAATGATGAATATTTATTGATTTTAAACTACCAGTAAAACTAAAGTCTATATATCCCTCACCACACATATGTATTTTTACGCTTTCAAAAATATATCCACATATTACATGGGTTTTTACGGTAATCCAGTAATAAAAAATAAAAAAACAACAACTCTTTAGCTAAATATTTAGAGATTTTAAAAGAATCGGAATCAGAATCAGTAATTGTATTGGAATCAGTAATTTAAAACAGAATCGGGAAAAATATTGGAATCGTCCCATCACTAGTTTGGGGATTCAGTATCATTTTTTTTACAGACGAGTCATCGCTTATCAAGGCCCAAAGGCCACTCAAGGATAAGGGTTATTTGAGTTTGACATTGGACTGTGAAACATTGAGGGGATTAGTAACGATGGTTGAACTAGACAGAATTGATTATTTAAGAGGACGGCTCAACTAGAATTTGTTTACATTGGACTTGAAAATGGCAATGTTGTAGTTGTTATATCCACATATTTTGCCCCATAAAGCATGAAAAGAAAAATAGGGGACTTGTTGCCACATGTTCTCCTACAAAAACAACTATGGTGCAATTCACCAAAAAGAGAACACATAAAAAAATTGGGACCGGATGTAGTCTAGACAGCGAGAGGCCAAGAGCCGTAGAGTCAGCTCACACAGTTTTCGGGGGCGGATGAAGGGCAACCAATAAAATTGGGGTTAAGTCTGTTAGAAGAGAAGACGGAAAAAGGCCGAAAGAAGAGGAGACATGGGGAGTGGGTTCGCAGCAGTGGTGGAGTCAAGACGTTTCTAAGATTTGCTGCCGAGCAAGCAGAAATCAAAATAAGATATATCCCCGCACACAAAAAAAACAAAAGGAGATTTACAAGGAAAAATCCTATCCGACAAAGTTGGCCGTATAGACGACGGCAACAATTTCCTTTCTGGATATGAGATTACCTATATCTTGTCACTTAAAAAAAACTATTTGTGAAAGACGAGACAGTCAGATTTCAGGAGCGGAGGGGTGAAGTCGTATCAAGATTTTGTGCCGATCAACATTTCAAATCGAAAGCTATACTCCCGTATACAAGAAAGGATAAGGCTTATGAGATAACCTAAGCTCGTCACATTAACGAAACTCTGCGAAGGAACTGACGTCAAGATCTAAAATCCTGTAAAAATATCTTCCACTCAGCATGTCAATTAACACAAAAAAAGGCTATGAAAAGGTATGTGCCCTATGAAAAAAAAAGGAAAAAGACACTGAAAACAAATGACTTATTTTTTAACTTTCATTATTTGCAAATTTCTATAACTCTGATCTAAACCCCTCAGAGCGGAGCAGAACTTTTATTTTGTCTTTTTTTATTTAATAACATTTGTTATGTTTGCATAATCTCGCCTTTGGTTAATTCTTACAAGTGTCTTATTTCTAATTTTATGTTTATGAATTGTGATTCAATGGGTCCTGTTCTTTCTACCTTTTCACTACCGCAGGTCTTAACATGTGACCCGCAGGCCTAGTTAAAACATAAAGGATCACATTTATAACATAGTCATCTGGGAAGGAGCCCCATGGTATTGTCTTCCACTGATAGGCAGTTCTTGGAGATGCAGTAGGAGGGTTAAGATAGCTGTGATTACTTTTGCTAATAAACAGAGAAAGAGTGACAGAAACGAGTATGGTAGTGTATACAGCAACATAGTGAGAGAGGGTGAAAATGATAGACAGAAATATAGTGAGAAGAGATGGGTCACTTGGTGATTTAATGCAAATTGCAGCTAATGAAAATAATTAAAATTAGGCACTTCTATTGATTAGATTCAAACAGTAAATGTAAAGCTTAGACATATATATAAAGGTACACATGAAATAAGCACAGTATTCAATGTATTATAGCTTACACAGCTGCTTCTGCTACTCCAACATCTTATAGCTTACAACAGGGGTGTGGGTCCCTTAAGGGAAAAATGGGATATTGTAATAAGTACCTGGTGCCCCTAAAAGAGTGGGAGTGTCATTATTAAAATAGGTAACCAAACGATTACCCAGTAGTATTTTTGTAATTTAACTCTTGTAGTTCTTACTTTTAGAGAATAAATATGATAAATAAAATTATTCTAATTATCAATTGATTATTATTTTGAACTCTATTGTATCCATTTGCATGTCACAGTTAAATGGATGGACCTGGGCCAGTCAGTTGTTGCCATGTCACTGATAAGAGTGCTGGAGGTAAAAGTTTTATCTGAGCTGACATTATACGACTGATAGTCCAAGGACCCGAACCTTCGAGTAACTCCCAAAGAGGCTGTCCTATCAGCAAATCTCTGAGGCAAAGAAAACAACCTTTCTTTTCTCTTATCAATTTTCGCTTTTCCCTTCTCATGCTAAAACACTTTTAAATTCTTTTTCATTTTCATAACTTTTTCAATCTGACAACATTGTCACAATCGACATTATTGGCAAAAAGCCTTATTGTGCTTGTGTCATACAAAATCCAGGTTGTCAAGTCCACGTTTGCAGCCAGCCAGCGGATGGATCTGTTGACACCACAACTGACATTGGTCAATTTCATCGCTCTGATTTAGGTATTTCCTATCTCCCAAAATATTGAGAAAAGAAAAACAACTCTTTCTTTCTTTTATCAATTTCCGTTTTTCATTTAGTGCAAAATAACCTGAAAGCCTTCTGAAGAAAAACCAGGGTTCGGTTTCGAATCAATCCTTTTCCGTCCGATATTGTCACAGTTTTACTTTTCCCTTTTATGAGAGTTTATGAAAACTGAAAAGGTTAATTTTGCCATGAAAACTACGACTTCAAACAATAGGAGTAAGAGAATTAGATGACTTCTGTTTCATCAAAAAATGACTCTTGTCTCCGACCCCACATACGCACCAGTGTCTTTCTCTTAATGTTTTACTTTTACAGTTGAAACTGATTAGAGTCGTTTTTTAGGAGCAAATTGTAGTATCTGTTCTGTCCTCAGTCGATGAGGGAGGTATCCTTTTAGACTGAGGTAATTTTTATTTATGTCCCAATCCAGAATGCCCCTTTTTGGTGAGCTGCATTTCCCCACATTAAAAACCGATCTTGTGTCTAACTCTGCCCTCGTGGGGAGGCAAGTAAATAGGAACTATAAATGAAGCTAAATTTCGGCAAATAGCCACAATTGTAAATAACAAATTTAGATGGGATTGGTTAAGGTTTCTATTACTAATGGTAATAACGACTCAAATCTCCCCACATGGAGGAAAGCGTGCCCTCCCCCAGCTTAAACAATTGGTGAAGGGTAAATGGCGCCCCAAGGTTGGCAAATTCATTTCGATTTCAGCTGTTTTATTGACATTGGCCACTCACAACCTCTGGCTTAATACTATCTGTCTATAATGTATTTGCATACAATATTGGTTATACTTATATAGCATGCACTTATATACTTTTTCTTACCTACATACATATAGCTCTAGTGTCACTAAGTTTTTATGGCAAAAGTCATGGAACACATCTACAGATTTCATTCTTAGAAATATATCTCCACTGGGCCATGCAAAAAATTGAATATCTAATGCAGCAGCAAGTCTTGGGAGCATATACCAGAAAGAACTGTTGGAAATAAGTCATACACCATTCACTATGACTATGCAATCCCTACGGCTGCATATTTAGAAAACGGAGCTATTAAACCTGACATAGTGATATGGGACAAAAGGGAGAAAGTAGCAACCCTAGTTGAAGTCAGTGTCCCTAATGATGCTGGCTTAAATAGAGCTGAGAGGTAGAAGATAACTAAACACCAAGATCTTATTTACGACATGAAAAGAAACAGGAATCTTAGAGAGATCTGAATCATCCCAGTAATTATGGGAGCCACTCAGGTAATGAAAAATAATTTTTTAAAACTATTTGGCTAATATACCCGGTGAACACAGTGCAAGAGAGATCCAAACAATTGCACTTAAAGAGACGGTTAGAATCCTTAAAAGATCTCCCGGTTTGGAGTCTCTGAAATAGTGGGTTAATGTCTGGCATCTGGTAGGATGCCCCATCTCCAGCCAAAAAAAAAAAAATTAATTGAAAAAAAATAAATAAATAAAACAATCTTAACAATAAGATAATAAATCTTAAAAAATTATTCACTTTACAAGATAAAAAATTTTTTTTAAAATAAAACTAAAAAATAAAATTCGAATTTCTTTTAAGCTTAA